>RWJN01000128.1:0-55013 GCA_004332605.1 Steccherinum ochraceum | reverse complement strand
TTCAATCCCGAGTCAAAAGGCGTCCAAATCGTGCATAGGGATGCGGAAAACGGTATAAAATCCATTGTGAAGACGTCAAAGAGCTACAGCAATTTTAAAGATACACGGAGCGGAGGTTACAAGCAAAAGGGTCCATAACATGTACAATACAGCTCGAGTGAGTAGCTTATTCCCTGAGAGACTCCCCGCCTGCCTACTGAACCGGGACGTTCACGCTGGCAGGATCCTCGGCCTTCGCTACAGTGACGGTGAGTATGCCGTCGTTCAGCTTGGCCGAAACGTTGTTACTGTCGACCTGCCGAGGCAGCCAGACAGTTCGAGTGAAGGTAGAGCTGCCTACAAATGACCGCTCTGTGGAGATCTCATTCTGCGACGATGCTTGAGCCACCGCGGTTGAGTCTGGAAAGAGAAAGTCAGTAAAATCGCGAAAATTCCGAAAGGGTTTAGAGTAAACATACCGCCGTTGGTAGCGGGTGCAGCAGCGTCCTCCTGCGGTGCAGCGGTATTTTGCACCACATTTTCACCTTCCTGCGGACCAGCTCTCCTGTTCACGATCTTTCCCTCGATCGTGACACTGCGTCCACCATCTCCAATACGCACCTCCACGTTCTCCTTCTTCACGCCGGGGAGTTCAGCTTCGACAATATAGTTGTTTCCTTCCTCTGTAACGTCCACAGCAGGACGGAGTGAAGAGGGTGAGTGGAAGAAGGGGTCGTCGAAGAGAGAACGGGTCCGGCCGTTGTACGGTAAGAACGCAGGGGACCGACCGAAGGGTTCCTCGAGAAGACGGAACAAGGGTCGGATGTCGTGCAAGAATTGTCGAGTGAGAGACATCGTGGTGAGTGTTTGAGTGTTAAAGTAACAGGAAAGGCGTCGACTAAGACCAGAGCTTATATAGTGAAGAAACCGTCCATGACCGAGAGGGCTGGAAATTGCTGGAAGTCGCCAGGACGTTCACGATGACGAAGGAGTGGTCGGATTTGGCAAGGTCGGGATCACGCTCGAAAGATCGAGAAGCGCCGACGGTCCCGACAGGAGCGCCCATCTCCACGTGCCATGTTCACTGGCAGGGTGCAGGCCAGTGTCCGTACGGTAGTGAACGACTCGGAATTGCGACTGGTGACTATAGGAGCTGCACGAGAAGGGTCACAGCAGGACGGAGAGCTCGATACAGAGAGTTACCACAGCCAACCAACACATAGATTATCCATCATACATGAACATACCAACAAATCCATGAGAAACCGGGGTATGAAGTATCTACCGAATCGTACAATAATCCCATGCCAACCAAGCTCAGCGCACGGCTCAGACTATGTGCCTCCAGGCCATTCAACAACCCACTGAGCCATGACGGTGTGTTCCTGGTCGTCATCGTCCTCGAACTTGAGCTTGTAGATCGGCCCATTCTGAAAGTCGATAAATCGTCAGTACCTGTAACAGCTTCTGCGTTCAAAGAAACCTACTCGAGGAGTGCTCAGCATGTCTTTGGGAGAGGCTATTACTTCTGCACGGTAGAAGCAACTCGTATCCGGGTAAAGCGCCATAACAGTGGATCCTGCCACGAAAAGCGGGTATGCATTCAGATGCTCGGGACTTTCGGGATGTGCGTTTGGATCTGGTAATGGGATGATGGCACGGAGCGTTGTATTGTATGTCCTACGCAGAGGTGTCAGCGCAAGAAAGAGCCATAGCAAATGGCAGACACTCACTGTCCGGGCGAGCCGTCTTCCTGGGGTTCAGGATCTTGCACCTCGTATCTGCGGCATGCGTCAGACCACTGAATAATGTAGCATACCCGCGAGACCTACCTGTTCTTATCCTGGTTGATACAGCGAGTCACAACCGCCAGAATCCACTCCTCGTCCTTGCCGCTGCCAACACCACTATCTGACTTGCCAGATGTGTTATTTGGCGGATGGAAAGCGACTTTGCGACCTTCTTGCAACGGCAGCTGAGGCGCTAGAGCTTCTCGTCGAGCTTTCGGCTCTCTTGAGAACGGTATTGGCTGCGGCCCCACCGAGCCACGCGGAGGCAGCGTGATAGACATTCCTCGCTGCGGCCCAAGCGCCGGTGTTGGTGGGGTGGAAGTGCCCACTGGGGAGTGGCCTCTTGGTCTCTTCTGACGTTTTTCTAGGTAGAGGTAAGTCGTATCAGATATTGTAGGCCGACGTGACAAGTGTCGAGCGAAAGTTCAGTACCTTGCGGAGGAGCAGCTTCTGGAGCTTTTCGGAGCGCAATTAGGATACCTAATCGCTCTATCGTGTCCTCCATGGCTCTATAAAATCTGCTCAGGACCATATCCATTACTAGCGAGCGAATGCTGGCTTACTTCGCATCTCGTTCTGCTGCAGCCTTAATGTCGTTAAGGCCAGATACGAGCTTCTTATACGTGGTCTTCACGCTGTCGAACCCCTCCGCGGGTAGCGTGTCATCACTCGGCCAGGCAGAAATTAACCTGTTTACACGTCCTACAGTGTCCTTGTTGTCAGGACTGGTGTACGAGGCCGACAACGCTGACAGCGAGTCCGCCGCGTGGGTCCAGTACTCAATTTCTGTGTGGCGATGTGCGGTCAGCGGCTGTGCGTCAGAAAAATGCACGGAAACGGTGGCAGACCTTCCGAAGAGGCTGGACGCTTAGAGCCGTTGCGTCTGTTCGCCATGGTAAGCCAAGAAATGCACCTGCGGAGGACGGTGTTGAGCCTTGAGGAGATGGAAGTTCGTGGACTCGACCCGAACTTGGCCAGTGACAAATGATCGGGAGATCTCAGATCTGCGTGACAGCGCGAACCCCAGGCCGCCGGAGACGCCCGTTGGCCCGAACTTCACTCCGCGGCTTGCAGCCAGGAAGAGAGCTTTGACGATAGGTATAAATTACTGCTACCCGAAGGTACAACACTAGGAGTACATTGTGTGCTAGATTGACTGATACAAGCCGCAGTGGCTTGTCTTTTCGTTGGACGTGCTCATTCGACCATTGGCGCGGGGTTCTCAGCTTTGGCCGATGGTGCTAGTTTCCTCAGTGAAACATCGTAAACCACTATGTGTGATGGCTCATATCTTAGAGAAGTGTAGCAGGGAATTGTGCAGTACACACCTTCCTCGATCTTCTTCAAATCGTACTTCAGGCTGTCGTATCGACGACGTAGAGTGTCATTCTTGAGGTTCAGCTGGAAAATGGTGTAGTCAGATCTGATCATGGGATTTCGTTTCCATGAGGGCTTTACCATCGAAAACCCAGCGAATAGATCCTTGACAAACACAGAGATCTTGATGGGTTGCTCGAAGTTACCCAGGGTGACCGAGTTTACTGCGAGACGTGACTGTCCTAGTCGTCAGATTACGATGCTAGGAGTAGCTTCCCGATCACCTACCAGCTCGTTTACCAAAGTGATCAGCCCGTGAAGATAGTCTTCGATAGGTAGGCTGAACCTGTCTTGCCACTCTGATTTGACTGTGGAAGAGCATGTCAGTAGGTTCTCTCAAGCAAAACGATAGTCATCATGTACTTCCAAGGATATCAGTAGCTTCTGATAGGCTGAGTAGCGTTCCGTGTTGAAGGTAGTGGATCAAAGCGGCGGAGAAGACAGCGTTGCGGAGTGAGATGGACCACATCTCTTTCCAGCGCCAGAACTGATTGGGAGGAATGATAGCTGCCAGTGACGCAGTAACATCCTTACAGCTGTCTAGTACAGGCTGAACGGATGTAAGCAATGCAGGCACTGCGATAGAAGGATCAAACAAAGGTGTGGAACTCTGTAGGCGGCACGTACATCCATCAGACGGAGTCGAATGTATCCTGTTGAGTATACCAGACATGGTCCGCGTCTTCTTGTCAAATTCGGCGACTTGATCTTTGATTTTCTAAAGCAAAAGAGAACCTGATGAGGATGACGGCCATGACTCTACTGCATATTGCGGGGTTCATACTTCTCTCAGCTCGACGTCTTGCTCCAGTAGCTGGTTTATGCGGTCGACATTGTCGGAATCCATCTTGTCGTACGAAGCAAGATGAGAGTGTATTGGAAGGAAGCGTTGGAAGAGATTGCCGGACTGAGAGTGGCCCCATCATCGTTGCAGATCGTTGCCCACAAATCTGGGCCGTGACGGATCCGCCGGCAGAAACGGCGCGGGAGTCACGCTGACATTACGGCGCGTTATGCATAACACCGCGTCGTGATCACGCCGCCTTCTTGAACGCGTCGAGGTCGGCTCTTTCCTTACCAACTCTTCATTCTTCTCATGCGAATACCTCCCCCGACGACGAGACCATCCTTGGATACCTTACAAGCCGACGATCTACATCGCATTCCGGTCCCCGCGTAGAGGCACCCGACGAGTCTATCCACATTAACGTACTCCTGGATGCCATCGGACAACAGAGAAGCGCGAATCAAGCTCAACCATCTTCGCGACGCCCCAGCTGCAACAGAAAATGCACAAGCAGACGTCTTGGCCCTCATCTATGACGTGCTCATCAAGGATGGCCAACCACCAAGGCCACATTGGTTCTGCTCGCGTGCTGACCAGCTCATCGTTGACGCCGCTACCTTTCTGCTTCGCCTTCACGCATACAACAGTCCCAGGGTCGATGCATGGAGATTACACCTCAAGAGCTGCTTGCTGGGATGTATGGATTGCGTAGGGGCTTTGCAGGAAGCGAAGGTATCTTCGAGACACACGTGAGTAGTACGCTCTATGCGACTATCTCTGCCATTCAACGCATTATCTAGATATTTTGGCGCATTCAAGGACGTCGTTCTGGCCAAATTTTGGGATAGCTTCTCGGAATGGGAGGCCAGGCTTGCGATCGAGGCCTGCAAAACGGCCAGAATTGACCCATCCGTCCCTGCTGGATCGCGGCGCACGCTCAACGAAGCTCCTCCTGCGGTGACCTACCTCATGCTCTCAAACACGCAAGTTTTGCAGAATCTGGAGGTCATGAGACTGCTCCAAGAATGTACCCCAACCCACGCGTTCTCCGATTGGCCGACCGCCGTCCCGCCTCCTGGATTACTTTTACTTCTCGTACACAACAACACCGCCATCCGAACTTGGACTCGTAGTCAGCTCGGTACATTTACGACCACCCCCATGAAATCCGAGCAACTTCTTCCCGCATACACCGAGACTCTGGAGAGAGTCACCAAAGTGATAGGCCTTTTCGACGCACAGCTCGGGCGAGCAGCTCACAGCAGCGTCTCGGGAGACTCATTTCCCTTTGCGCAAGATCCGTCGCAGTTGTGGTCGGGGTATGGTAACCTGCTCCGTTTCATTCCGCCTGAATGTTTCCGACCAAGCGAGATGTTCCGCTTGGACTTACGCCATATTGTCATCGGACATTTGTCTGATCCAGGTTCTCGTACGTTGCACGGCGATCTAAAGGTCACTCGGTAGCTGATTTTGGGCTCTTGCGGCAGATTTCTTGGATGTTCTTCGGTGCTTCCTCCTTATTCTGAATAGAATTGGCCCAGAGGTTTGGCAAGAGGAAGGCAAAGACTATCCTCTGGTTGTGTTCAATACAATCAAAGACAATCCAAGCTACATCGAGTGCCTGCGCACTAGTCCTGTCACGGATCGAGATCCATGGACACTCGTGTGCCTAAGTACATATCTCAAATCTCTGGATCGCCTCCCTGCCTTCAAAGAGGTCCTCCCGGCTATGATGCTATTCCTATGCGAGGAGCTGCAACACGAACGCTTCAAGGATATTCAGCCAAGCGCCATTGGAATGGCGGCAAAGGTGATCCAAAGTCCTTGTTCCTAACGTACACTAACCTTGCTCTCATCAGGTGCTGGTCACAGCTATGACCACTGCGCCGGAAGATTCAGCCATGGATCTCTCCTCAGTCTGGGAATCTTTGGATATACATACTACCCGCTTTGTCGCTGTGGCGTTCGGCAAACTATTCACTTCCGATCCCTGGAAGAATGCACGAAAAGAAGCCCGGAAACTCGTGCAGACGACTCTTGCCGTGGATATCAAGGGCGTTGCTTCAGCGATTAGTCATTTGTCAAATCCAGCTAAGCACACGAATCCTATCGTAACTCCTGGTGCTCGAGTTCAACTGTGGAAGAAAATGTACGAACAGCTCCACCACACCGATCCGGATGGCGTAGCTCTTGTATTCCACGCCCTCTCCGAGATATCCCACGTCGACACCCTGACGGATGCTGCTTTCCAAGATGTCATCAAGCAGTCAGCCCATCCCTCTGCAGCGCAGAAAGCGTTCACTGCGATCAACAACGCGCTGAAGGTCTTCCGCGACGGATTTGCGGAAGCCATATCCCGGATACTTGACTTCAGTAGCCAGACCGCCGTTGGCCAGTTGATTCGCAAGGATATGGTCACCCAGGACATCATGGCCCTCATGTTTTCTCCGATTGAAGATATCCGCGAAGCAGCGCAGTCCGTCGCGGGCCTCGCACTCGACGTCGAAACCCGTCCTGAGTGTTTCCGCGCCCTCTTGAAGGCGGTCCCCGACCAGGCATTCGATGGCATAAACATCTTCCTTGCCACATTCGATACCTTCGCACGCACCGTCCCTGAAGCCTGCAGCTTGTCAAAATCCCTGGCCCTCTGCTTCACCGACATCATCGACGTCATGTGCTCCAGTCCAGAAGGGTTGCTGTTCAAGCAGTCTTTTGTCACGTCCATCCCTTCTCCCGGTGCTGCGGTGGTGCTGCCCAAATGGTGGTCCGCCATGACTAAAGCGCTATCTATCATCTTCCTGCGGACTCCGCGATGGGCACTCTACTTCGACAATCATGTCATGGTCGAGTGGATGCGAGATGCTTTGATTTTCGGGAGAGACCTGCTGGCGCAACGGAAAGTCATAGAAACCGCCGCGATCGGTCCAGACAACACGTCCGCCGCCAAGAGGAAGCTTTCGCATATAGGCAAGAAGATGGTGGACGACTTACAGCAAGTTCTACAGGACCTCACAAGATGGTTGCGTCTGACTGATGAGGAGCTTCTCTTCCAGTCTTTCGCGCTGTTGCAGAGCTTATTGAGTTGCTTCCGCGAGACGCAGATAACGCCGTTGGAGGGTACTCTGCAGAAACTCCAGAAGCACGTGGATGACGCTCGCAAGAAGGATCCCAGTCGTCCGCAAACGCGTCTCGATGCACCTCGCTTGGCTCGCCTGCAAGAAACTCTCAGCTCCTTTGAAGAGGAAGAGGAGGACGAGGACGAGATCCAGATCATCTCGCATACTAAGGCTCCCGCGAAACTTCCTGCTGCCACTAAGACTAAGCAAGAGGTGCTGAAGCCGAAGGCAGAGAAATCAATCAAATCGCGAGCACCCGAGGTCACTCAGATCCGCCCAGTACCAACCAAGAAGTCATCGAAGTTCACTGCGGAGGACCAGAGAAAACTGAGCGCTGCGTCATCGCTACCGAAGTTCTCGAAGACTGTAAAGTCCTCTCCACCTGTCGCTTCTTCCTCGACATCGTCGGTCGTTGCGAAGTCGGTAGCTGCAGCCCGCAGTTCCTCCAGCGAGTCCGAAAGTGAAGATGAAGAAGGCGGCACCTTAGCCTCTCTGGTTAAGTTGCAGCGTACGCCCACCATCAAGAAGCCGGCAGAACGACGACAGGTCAAGATGATGGATCTTCCTACTAAGAACAAAAACTCCGCTCTGGATCGAATAAACAGGAGGGACGACGCGCGTCGTACTGGTTTGCGCTTGAAACCAGATATCTCTTCCCTTCATAGGACGGTGCTTTCTTGGGACTACAATCACACAGGATCATCTCCACCGGCGAGCGGACGGCTTGAACCAGTCCCTGACACCTTCCACGGCCCTGATCATTACCGCCGTGTCTTTGAGCCGCTACTTTTGTCGGAATGTTGGTCTCAGATACAACAGTCCAAGGACGAACCTCAGGATAAATACCCGTGCTTGGTTGTGGGTCGTCAGTACACAGATGACTGGTCGGATCTCGAATGTACAATCGCGGATTCGGTCAAACAAGACTGGTACTTGACTGACGCGGATGTGGTGCTTCTGACTATGCTGGAAGCAGGGAAGAGCCACCTGGCTAAAGTGCAGAGCTACAAGGCAGGTGCGCACGGAATCCAGCTGTCCCTTCGGCTTTGGCTCTCGGGACAAGATCCAGGCCCTCAAGTCAATGCCACCTGGACTTTGTACAAAGTAGTCAGGTAGGGATTCTTCTCCGTAGCCAATCAAGCATTACTTGCTCACAGTGTCAACAGCTTGACAACTCTCCACAGAGAGTACGCTGCTCTACTGGGCCTCCCTTACTACGACCTTTTCGACTTCATCATGCGTCCAGATCTCGCTCAACCATCCAGGATTAGTTCCGATGAGCTCGAACGCACCATGTCAACGTACAAGCTGAACGAACCTCAAGCCAAGGCCATACTGAGCTCCATGAATGTGGAGGGCTTTTCGTTGATTCAAGGGTGCGTATACCGCTCCTGATATGTTTCATGTAACTGAGACGTGCTACAGGCCCCCAGGAACTGGCAAGACGTCCACTATCTGCGGTCTTGTGCAATTGTTCCTCGCTCGAAGACCAAGGCCAGCCACCACCATTCATGTCGGGCGGACGTCAGGGCCTGCGGATCGGGAACCACCAAAGAAGATTCTCCTTTGCGCTCCCAGTAACGCTGCTATTGACGAGATCACCAATCGTCTCAAGGGTGGCGTATCTGGAGCCGGTAAGAAAGATACTGCACCGAAAGTCGTCCGTGTTGGTGCACCCAAGGGCATGCATCCTTCCGTCAAGGATGTGTCGCTGGATTCATTGGTGGAGCAGAGGTTGAACTCTGACTCCAAAGCCACGGTCGCAGGTAACGCCAGCAATGAGATCGCCCTGCTTCGTGCCAAGCTGGAGGATGTCAGATCCAAGCGTAGTCGCAAGCTAGAGGAGATATCCAACACGCACGATAATCTGGCGAAGGTGTCCGTGCTCGAGGACGAGATGAAGATTCTCAACAAGCAACGACTGACGATCACGCATGAGCTCGATAAGCTGCGGGATAAGCAGAAGTCGGACAATCGAGCTCTCGATGCTTTCGGAAGACGAGCTCGGTTCGAAATCATGCAAGAGGCGGATGTGATCTGCTCGACGTTGGCTGGTGCAGGTCACGACCTGCTTGAAGCTTTCGATTTTGAGATGGTTGTGATTGACGAGGCTGCCCAAGCGATTGAGCTGAGCTCGCTGATACCGCTCAAATATCGCTGTCACCGTTGCATCATGGTTGGAGGCAAGCCATACGTACTCTCCCGGACTTGGCTCGCGTTAACATTGAATCAGATCCAAAACAGCTACCTCCAACGGTGATATCACAAGAGGTACGAAAATTAATCGAACGGATAAACGTATGCTGACGTGCGATTCAAGGCCACGAAGTATCTGTATAATCAATCTCTCTTTGTGAGACTTCAGAGGCGCAGACCAGATGCCGTTCATCTCCTCAGGCAAATATCTTCTCTTTCCCTCAATTGCCTCAGCTAAGTCGGTTCAATAGCATTCAGTATCGTATGCATCCAGAGATCAGTCGCTTGCCCAGCAATTTGTTCTACGACGGTAGACTACTCGATGGTCCAGAGATGGCCGTGCGGACAAAGAAACCATGGCATACGAGCTCCAAGTTCGGACCGTATCGTTTCTACAACGTCCATCGCGGAGTTGAGGAGAAGGGCTCATTCCACTCTCTAGTCAATCGTTCAGAATCCCAGATAGCTGTAGCCTTGTATCAAAGGCTCACTCAGGAGTTCTCTGCTTACGACTTCGACCACAAGATCGGCATCGTGACAATGTATCGTGCGCAAGTCGGGGAGCTTCGTAAAGCCTTTGAGCAGCGCTTTGGATTCAATGTCGCAAGCACGGTGGATTTCAATACCGTCGATGGATTCCAAGGTCAAGAAAAGGAAATCATCATTTTGTCCTGTGTTCGCGCAGGCCCTGGACTACAGAATGTCGGATTCTTGTCCGGTAAGTCGTGGAGCTTGACTCTTATTCTGAAGATATGCTTACCTGAATCAGATGTTCGACGCATGAACGTCGCTTTGACTCGTGCAAAATCATCAGTGTTCGTCCTGGGTAACGCCGCAACATTGGAGAGGAGTGACGAGAATTGGCGTAGCATCGTTGCTGATGCTCGTCAGCGGTCGTGTTTGGTGGAGGTCAGCGTCCATGCAAGCATCTGCACATATCAAGTACCACTCATTCTCTTTGTACAGACTGACGTGAGATACTTCACCGCCCCGGCTGGACCTCAACCGACAAGCCCTGCGAAAACTATCAAGTCTGCTGCGAAGCCATCGCAGGATACTCCTGCGCCTCCGGCGAATCTACTCACTCCTCAACAGCTCGCCGCGAACAATCGTTCGGTCTCCGGCAAGGGTAGAGAACCGGTGGCAGCCAGTTCCAGCTCCAGCTCCTCGAACGCACCCCCTCCAGTACCACCCGCGCCACCTGTAATTCCGCAGAAGCGGCGGCCTGATGAAGAGGACGAACCACCTCCCAGACCCAATGGAGATCACATGCGAGACCGTCCACCACCGAAACCGAAAGTGAAGCGACAAAAGCAAGCATCATCCATGTTCATTCCGAAGAAGGTGCGTGCAATCCGGCTGATTTTACTATTCACACGTGTTCAGATCCTCCTGCAGCGTTAAGAGATACTGTTATGACACTTACGACCTCTGCATTTTTCCTCAAGACATTCACTGCATTTGACCTAACTTATCACTCGCACGCATCTCTACATCTCTATACCACATTGATATCTACTATAGATACTAGACCACTCTCATGTTGCACCTCTACGATACAGGCTCCTTAATTGCAGGCAACTCCCATCCGAATGGTCCGTACCGCGGAATGACCATCGACTGGCCGTCCTTGTTCTTGACTGGTTTGGAGTAGGAGCACAAGGCTTTACCGAGGCTAGCAAGCCACGTTGCGTTGATCACAGTCACTCCTGTGGAACGTGTGAACGCTTGACGGGGGAAGAATATATTTCGAGCAAACCTTTCATCCATATCTTCGAAGTCCGTACCGTTTCGGTGAAAACAACATATTCCGGTGGCGATACACCGAAGAGGACAGAGGAAGGGTGGATGAAGACGTCCTCCGCAATTCCGATTGCTTGGTACGGTACACCACGCGAAGTCGTATATTGCTGGCCGCCAGACCCGTCCTTGGTAACCCTATCCTTCCTCACGGCGATTTGGTCGATAAAGCCAGCTGCTAGAAGTTGTCGCAGAACTTTGAGCTACAGCAGAACATTTGAGCAGAGCTCCTCATAAATCACCGCACAACTGTAAACTCACTTGAAGAGCACTCGGAGGTTTGATGTTGGACTTGAAGCCGATGTCCACATCAGGGAAGTTAGACTGCACTATACTGTTGATTTGCGCGCGCAGCTTGTGAATTTCTTCCATGGCCTGAAATGCCACTGTCAACAATGTCACTTGAAGATCTTTCCGGGCATGATTCTCACCTTTGGTCGTACGAAGTGTTCTTCGCAGAACTTGAGGCCCCCGCCGGAAAACTCATAGGCACCCACGACTGACAGTATTCGGAAGACGTCACTGCTATTGTTGCCTAGTGAAGAATGAAGCTAGTCTCGCATGTCAGCAGGAAAATCCGAAGGGCGAAGAATGAAGATCTTACCTGCTGATTCGAAAAGAAAGCTTTTCGGCGCAGTCTGCGAACCTCCTTCGCCCGGGCGGCATCGCTGGTCAGGTGCGACATGACTTCTTCTTCATCTTCTTCCTCGTCGGACCTTCCGTCGCCGACGTTCTCCTCACGCAGAAAGGGATCGCCTACAGAAAGCGCCGCTACCAAAGTGACCAGATACGGCATGCACCCATGCTGTCGGCCGCTAACGAGCATCCTACCGTAGCGAGGAGATAATGGAAAGAGAGATATAGCCTTCCCGATTTCAGTTATCTCTGCGTTTCCGACAAGGCCACCAGCAGCGCTCTTCAATGCGCCTAGATGAGTGAGGATAGTCTCGGCTTTGCGGAGATTCGTACGGTCAGGAGGTGTAGGAAATGGGAAATTGATCACTGAATCGATGTGCATACTCTTCATCTGCAATACTACTCCTTCGATTGGCATACGGACGATCTCTGGTTGAGAAAACTGTTCGAAGTAGTTCTCATATAACGGTGAAGAGTAGAGGCGATAGCAGTGGCCAGGACCTGTACGTCCTGCACGACCTGCACGCTGAGCAGCCGAGGCCTTGGATGTCCAATTAACTTGGAAGGATTGGATTCCGCTGGTGACGTCGTATCGCCTCTGCATCATGGTTCAGTGAAAGGCCATATCGATCTACGCGTGGACATTACCTCTTTCGCTCTACCGCAATCCACCACGTATCGAATACCAGGAATGGTGAGCGAGGTCTCCGCAACATTCGTGGCGACCACGACCAGTCGATGGCCTGCTGGTGGAGGCTGGAAAACCCGCATTTGCTTGTCACTTGGCAGCAGCGCGTACAGAGGGACAACATGCATGGGCACTGCAAACAGTATCAGAAATAGTGGGCAAACCTACAAGACCGGACATACCGTCAGACTCTTCTGCATCGATGCCAAGTGCATCGTTCTCGGCGTCGTCGTCGCTGTCAAGTCCATCTTCATCGTCCATTGCATCCGCCAGATCACCGTCAACGTCAAGAGCTATTTCTTGGGTCTCAGAGACTCCAAGATCCACATCTTCCGCCTCCACATCGACTGCAAGAATGTCAGTCAGAAGAGCTCACACAGAGAATCGGGAACGTACCGTTCTTAGGGATCGTAGCTGGTTCCGTATGGATGTTCTCTGACGCATCAGGCATAGCAGCGCGACGTCGCCGTTTCCTCTCTTCCAGAGCTTTTGCGCTATATCTTGCTTCAAGCTTTCGACATACACCGGTGATTTCATTCTGGCCCGTCAAGAAGATGAGGATGCCTCCTGGAGGTAGACGAGAGTGTATTTTGCTGGCTTTCTTGATAGCTTCTGTCACGTAGTCTGGCTGCGTGCGCCTGCTGAAGTGGATCGTAACGGGATGTTGTCGTGCTGGCACGTTGATGACAGGGGGAGGAGTTGCGAAAAGAGCTGTGTTCTCCGCAAAGTCGGAGACACGCAACGTTGCTGACATGATGATGAGGCGTAAAGGCTGAACGTCACGAAAGTCAACGAGGAATCTCACCAGAAGACGGATTTTTCATACCTTTACATCAACTTTCTTCTCAAGCCACATTTTCTCTCTCAGTTTGATCACCCTGGAGAGTACACCGATCAAAATATCCGTGTTCATGCTCCTTTCATGCGCCTCGTCGATGATGATGACCGAGTACTTGGTCAGAAGGAAATCCGTCGCCAATTCGCGCAGCAAGACACCGTCTGTCATGAACTTGATAGAGGTATCTGGCGAAACAGTCGCGTCGTAACGGATCTGATAGGACACTTTCGAGGAACTTAGAGAAAGCTCCTGAGCGACGCGCGACGCCATGGACATCGCTGCAACTCGGCGTGGCTGAGTGACGCCGATCATGCCAGGGTTATCTGAGGGTATCCGTCATCATCAAATTCGATTGGAGATGCGCAAAGAGCGACTTACCACTGTCAGGTATGCCAAAGCCGGCCTCGTATAGAAATTGAGGTACTTGCGTCGTCTTTCCGCTACCTGTCTCACCACAGATCACGACTACAGGGTTCAACAAAATGGCCTCCATAATTGGCTGCTCTTCGGCGACAATGGGTAGCAGGAGTCGAGCCTCTTCGACATCTGGAGGCCGAGTAACAGTAACCACTTTCTTCGAAGCGCGGCCATCTCCAGTAGACTTAGACTTTCCCAACTCCTCAGCGAAAGAAGTCTTTGGTAGTACCAAGTCACGCCCGAGAGGTCCGCGCATTTCGTGTGGCGCATTTGGGTCTGTCTTACGCTTCTTCGGTGGAGGAGGTGCTGCCTCTGGTTCTGCGGACGTATTGGGTTCGGAATCGTCGATGGGGGCGACGTAGCCTTTCGCGGCGCTCAGTTGCTTGACGGCCCAGTCTTTGAAGCCAAGTTTCTTGCGTTTCGGTTCTGGCGGTGGCGATTCCTCTCCCTCTTCTTCCGAGGATGCTGAATCGTCTTCGTCTGAACCTTCTCCCTCTCCTCCTTCTTCCTCTTCTTCCGCCTCCAAATGAGTTTGCTCGACATCTTCACTTGCACCTTCCTCCTTGTCACTATCCGAATCGTACGCCGAGTCCGAGCTGTCAAAAGAGGAATCACTTTCCTCTTCCACTCTGCTAGCTTTTCTCCGATTCCATGACGAGAACAAAGTCTAAAACCAAGAAAAGTACTCAGGGACGCAAAGACAAAATTCTGCCTGGAGCGACGCACTTTTCCCTGTTTAGGTTTCCGCTGGGACACTCGCGGAGCCACGACAGACCCATCTGCATTCCGATGCAATGCACTCCCCACTTGCGAGATTTGTGTTCCCGCGGGGCCAGAGATAGCAGATACAGCTGAGAACCCGGAATCCACGATGACTACCGGATTAGCCCTGGATGTGCCCTCCTCTCCAACTCTTTCAACAGACTCTCCATCGTCCGCGTCTGAATCTTCATCGCCATGGTCGCTCTCGTCAGAAAGACCACTAGGAGCAGCATGAGCGGCTTGGCTTCTCTTCCGCTTCTTGCCTCCCGTCTGAGCAATTCCACCTAGAGCTCGCCGGATCTCCTTGTCCTCGTCGCGTTCCAGTTGCTCTTGACGGGTTCGAGCAGCGCCTGTACCCAATGTAGAAGACGATTGAAGGCCAAATGCGGTGGACAGCTCTGCTTGGCTCTTGCTTAATGTGCGTGTAAGAGATGGGGAAGTGCAAATAGAGTCTCAATGAAAACTCACGAGAGCTTCTCGAACAGCACGACGCGATCTTCTTGCTTCAGCTTTTTCTCCTGTTACAGTGGCGTGATCAGAGCAGTGTATGCACAATGGGAACGAGCATACGAACAATGTATTTATCCAGCCGTTTCTTCTTCTTCGAATTTACTTTGGAGTTCGACTGCGCCAAAAGCTGTTACAGCCGGAGGATATCAATGAAACCAAAAGTCATATGCGATGGTATGGCACACGCACCTCTTGCCTCAGCCTCTCTTTCCTATCCTGCTCCTTCGCTTCCTCCGACTTGGAAACGACTATCTCAGCATTTGGGTCTGTGGTGTACTGCTCGGAATGGCCATGGTCTTCACCCTCTGCAGCAGTCTTCACTCTCTTTCGCTTCTTGTGGCTTGAGCCAGCATTTGATTGACGAGCCTTTGCATTGTACCTCTCGCGAAGTTGTCTCATAATGTTTGAACAGCGAGAGTAGTAGGGTCAGTGAGGTAAGGACTGTGGTCGAGGCGAGTAGCTGAAGGTAGCTGAACAGCCTGAGGTCCAGGAGAAAATATCGGTGAATCTCAGATCCCAGATCCGGATCTCGATCGCAGCGTGTTACTTCCAGTGAGCGCGCCCGTTGCAAGTTCAACTTGGTTGCAACCACTTGCCAACCACATCCTCAACGAGCCTCACGTAAGGGTGGTCGGACAAGAAGCTGGAGGAGTTGCGCCCACGTGAACCCGCCGATTATACGTTCGCAACCTCGTTGGCCAAATCATGTTGGCGCCGATTGGATACATATGCTCTGTCCACCATCGTCGTCGGAAAAGAAGTGACCTTCTCCCTCGCCGGACCCGATGAATTTTTCTGACCACTGTGTGGCTCGTCCTCCCTCACCGACCTCCGTATCAGCGTAAACTCGCTGCTAGTGTTGGATGCGGCGGAAGGATCTACTCTGACATCCACTACATAATTTTCTGTATAATATACACCTTTTGCTCCGTTTGAATAGCGAGGCAAAGGTTATGGAACAATAATTTGAGGCACAGTGCGGTTGAGCACATTGATTATTTCGATCACGTCTCCGGTGCTCCAAACCTCGTCGCTCACAAGTTTCTGTGGAATTCAATGAAACTAGCGTTCTACATGGTATCTGCCCGTAAATTTCCAGCACAAGAAGGTAACATACATTTCCGTTCCGGATCCGCCCTCAGCCTGACATATGCAGGCCCTGCTCCAAGCCCAATGCCTCAGGAGTACATGCCCGAGAAATCCCCCCGGTCATGGTCCACATCTCGCTCGCTCTGAGCATCCCGTCCATGGTCGGTAGGAAGAAGACCAGCATTGCGAAAGATAGCGCTGAGCTCGCCCAGCGAAGTGATCCTTGTGCTCATGTCCTGCTGCAGTGACTCGATGTTCTGCATTGATGCTTGTGTGGCTTGCAGAAGTTCGTCTAGGCGAGCGGGTGCTTCTGCGACATCCGGCGAGGACTCCACGAGGGGTCTTCTGCAGGTGGGACAAGAGTTATGCTGGAGAGATGTGGGCAGAGTGAGCATGCCGGCCAAGAGCGAGTGCGAGATGAATACTTACTCCTGACATCAGCCAGTTCCTGATGCTGTATAGAGAGAAAGCGAGACATAAATCAGAGTCATTGCGAAATCACCGTCGAACTCATCCCGAACTTACTCTTTCCTGCAGAACACATGGTTGCAGCTCTGATCTAGCTTGGTGACACCAAGGTCTTCCACAGCGTATGCAGGCGAGTCCATCGCACCCGCGATTTCCTCTTCGGCCAGAATCGCAGAGAAAGGCACGATACAAATTGGACAGGCTGCATCTGGGGCGACATACACCATCAGCGCTCAAAGTCAGCTCTCCAAGTCGTGTTGTGAAAACGCTATCTCACCAGTAAGTTGCAGAGTGGCGATATCGCGTTCCGTCAGTTTTGGCAGTGATTCCATATATTCTGAGTTCCGCCTGATAGCAATAAAAGCAATGTGAGCGCGACAATGAGACCTGCATCTCAACCCATGGACTCACTGCTCAGCGGCCTGCGATCTGGCTGCAAGAGTGAGGATCGGGTTGTCTTCTCTGGGTATTGCCCTGAATTCCTCCCGTAGTCTGAACACGTTGCTCGTACTGTTCGATCGCCGCCGAGGCTCCATATTGTAGACTGCCTGAGCTTCAAGGAAGATGAGAGATTACTTGTTAGTGTTGTCCCCAGGATGGTTTTGAACAAAGCATTGCGGGCCGCGACGCGTCATTAGCAGATCGCGTCACACGCGCCTGAACGTCACACATGGTGTTACGAATGCGAGCTGCACGGAGTGAATGCCAAAAACAATCTCGTGGCGAAATAAATGACGGTCAAACATGCCAGATGGTGAGAGCACCGAGCAAAGATAAGACTCGCCACGACATACGCGAGATGTACGCGAGACTTGTGGATGACTGTTGACGGGGAGCGCACACCGCTCTTGACGCGTCTGTGACGGCGGGCGTCACGGACGGCAACAGCCGCCGATAACAATGTGTCCATTGTACTCGCCGCTCTGTTTCTGCTTTTGTTCCCTTCCTCCCTTGGATACAAGAGTCAACATGTCTCTCTGGCTCTCTGTCCTCTGTTGTATTGTTGAACGAAAATGCGGACAACTAGAACCACGACATCGGTCGGTCGCCATGGTAATGAGAGGTGGTTGTAATTCCAACTTGACTTGCCATATAAGGCGCGTGGTGCCTGTCGGTTATGTCAAACTGTGCCAAACATTTCAATCTGCATCTTGCCTTCGCGTATCTCTGGATCAGGGCCGAGGTGGATTTTCAGATTGTTCTCCGATGACGCCCCATGTGCTATTACGGAGGCATTGTTCGCACTCAGGGTATATATAAAAGCAGCACCTCGACGCCCATGTTCGACTTTTGTGTTCCCCTCGCGGTACGTTCTGGTCGCTCTGACCCGGTCCTCAAGACCTCCCCACATTCCTTACACCCTCGACACTCACTTTGATTACGGTTCCGACATGCGCTCCTTCACGCTCGCTGCAATCCTCGGCCTTTGCGCCTCCTTATCTAGTGCCATGCCTTCCCGACCTCACTCGCCGTTTGCCCACAAAGCAAGACATGTCGCTAAGCGCGACGACTCTACGCCTAAGGCTGTCTTCGCCCATTTTATGATGGGCAACGCCTATCCCTACACCACTCAGGACTTCGAAGACGATATCAAGCTCGCCCATGCCAGCGGCATTGATGCCTTTGCCGTCAATATGGGCACAGATGATTGGCAGCCTGATCACCTTGATTCTTTGTGAGTCGTTATTGTTGCTCAATCAATTTGGCAAATGAGGTTGATTTGTTTCTTAGCTACCAGGCTGCTGCCAACTCCGGCACCGGTTTCAAGCTGTTCATCTCCTTCGATATGAGGTGGGTGTTGATATACGCGTTTCTCGACTCGGTATTGACCAATACTTTTGCTTTAGCGTGTTCCCCTGCGGTTCCTCTGACAACGCTGCAACCTTGCGCAACCTCTTCAACAAGTACGCCAGTAACCCAAGCCAGTTCCACTACGATGGCCGACCGCTCGTGTCGACCTTCTCGGGCGAAACCTGCACATTCGGTCAGGGTTCCGCTGCCCAAGGATGGAAGTCCCAGTTTGTCGATCAGCTGGGAGGAAACGTCTACTTCGTTCCTGCGTTCTTCATCGACCCCGCGACCTTCAATCAGTACGAGATTGATGGTATCTACAACGTAAGTCCATCCGCCAGTGGAGACAGCTGTTGTTCTTCGTATGCTGATAAGGTTTGCACAGTGGAACGCCGGCTGGCCTGTCCAGCTTACGACGGCCTCAGTCACGTCCCTCCTCGGCTCTGCTGGCCTCAAGCTTACGAACCTTGCCGCGGGTGCTGTGAACGCTGCCAACAACGCTCTGAACAAAGTAGTGGCTTCTACCGATAGCGACACCCAATACATCAACGGCCTCAACAGCGTCAATGCCAAAGGCAAGAAAGCATACATGACCAGTGTCTCGCCTTGGTTCTTCACGCACTACGGTCCTGATACTTACAACAAGAACGTGCGTGCTTCTTATTCTCGCTGTGGCGCGTCATGCTGATGTGGTCAATCGCAGTGGGTCTACTATTCCGATGACCAACTATATGCTACTCGCTGGGATACCATCATTGCCAACCGCGATAAGTTTGACCTCATTGAGATCAACACCTGGAACGACTACGGCGAGTCTCACTACATTGCACCCATCAAGGGCGACCAACCCAACTCCCAGGCTTGGGTCGACGGTTTCGAACACGACGGTCAGTCTCCCCGTACATTATTCACTCGCCGTGCCTTTTTTGATAACGGCTTCAGGATGGCTCGACATGACCAACTATTACGCGACCGCTTACAAGACTGGAAACTACCCTGACATCACGGAGGACAAGCTCTACATGTGGGCCCGCCCTCATCCTAAAGATGCCAACGCACCCGACGGCGTCGGTAAGCCCGACAACTTCGATATGGTAAGTTCTACTTCGCCATTCTACCTCACGCCGGGCCTCGCTGACCGCCGACCCTATCTATCAGTTCCAGGACACTCTCTGGGCCGTGTACTTTGCCACCGCGCCGGCGACCGTTACCCTATCCACTGCCGACGGCAAGTCGCAGACCTTCAACGTTCAGGCCGGTGCGAACAAGCTATCCACTGAGCTCACGCCAGGTGGCTACATGCACGGGACCGTTGTCCGGGATGGAAACACCATTATCGACCTCAAGCCCGACGGTTTCACTTTCAACCCCAACCCATCCAGCTACAATTACAACGCTTTCGTTGCGTTCGCCGGCGCCAACAGCAAGTAAACTCTGCTGGACCCCCCATGCTCCTTATGCCGCCAACCATAAACAACATATACAAAAACCATATACCCTCCTGCTATACCTGCGGTGCTGGCCCGCGAGAGAATCCCTCTTCTCTTTTTTAACCCGGGCCGGCCTTCGCCTCTTCGTTCCTGTACATCTCCATGAGGAGCGGTACCGCCGCGCTCGGGAAAATCTGGGATTTCCCGCTGGTTCAAATTGTGCTTGGTGTCGTCCTCATTGTTTCTCCCTCCATTTGCTTTCGTTGACAGCTGGCGATCCGTACTGTCCTCATCTTACGTTTGTAGCTTGCTTGGTTCTCCGTTTTCCGGTGCTCTGTTTTCATAGTTTCCTCTCGTTTCTTTCTTTTCTCTGCGGATTTCGTGTGTGTTCTGATAGTTTGGTAGACCCTTCATCCGTCACGACCTCGTTGTAGATATCGTAGATACTCCTGATAATCGCACTGGGCTGCGTCTTGCAATGTTTGACACGTTATGCATACAGTTTTGTTCTGCATCTTTGTTCTGTCCTTGTGTGTGATGGAACCTCAGCGTGACTGTGATGGACTTGACAGCAGTCAACTTGAGGTTGGCACTGACAGAACTTCATGAGATGGAGGTTGTCTGTTGTCACTTGTTTCCAAGGCCGGTGATGTAGACGATTGACGTCGTTAACGTTCTGGTAAATCTCTCCGAAGAATCATGAGCACCCAGCTTACTACTACTCATCCTACGCCTCAGAGCTTCATGACCCTTGAGACTCGCGTCCAACATACCGAAGATACTTGGCGGTACGTAGTGATATTTGGCGCCAGATTCGGTCGCAGCCGCGGCGGCGGCGCGCCGCCGTTCAGTAATTGTTGGTCCGTGTCATCACCATCCACTGCACTTCCATTTCGCTTCCATTTCTACACGCTGACATAACAAGCTCACTTCCTACTCTGGAGCCGACAATTCAGCATGTTTGAACCCACTCGTTCTTTGCTCAATCCAAAATTTGAAGGGTACAAGCTCGATGCGCTTGATCAAGACAAACTCATCTCTCGTTTCCCTCTGCAACACGCCCTTTCGCAGACAACACTCTCTGGTCGCGTGCCGCTCTCCTTTCAAGAGGTACAAAGTAGGATCAGACACAACCATCTAGTGATTGGACCGGCGCAGAGGGCTATGTATGTTGATGCAGAATATAGATTGGTCGCGGTCACAGTTGACGAGGTGAGCACCCCCGAGTAGTCGATACGATACGAACGCTGATTTTGGGTCTCAAACGAAGTAGGCTACGCTGATACCTTCATTCGAGATAATCTATGAATTGCCTCGGCAGATCCAGACCTCAGGTCAAGATCTGCCTCAGCGAGAGTATCCTTCTGCTGTTTTCCTCGATGAGGAGACCTTGGTTGTCTCTGATGGCTATGGAAGCGCATACTTGCTGAAACTCGCCCAAAGTGGACCCGCTCAGCTCATCAACACATTCGAGCTGGTCATTCCGGACCTATATGAATCTGCTAGGCCAAACGGCCCCTTTCGCATACATTCAGCAACGCATGGTACAGGGGAATCAGCCGTCGTGATCCTGTCGGCAAAGTACTATCCAGTACAGGGAGCTGATGACACTATCAAGCCGAAACGCAATACCCTCTCCAGTGTCAAATTTGACATCTGGGCAGTTCGAATAAGACTGGACGCCGTCTCACAAGACCAACCCTTACCTTTCGATATCATATGGCACCGGAGAGGTGACGACGTCCCGCAGTCCGTCGTGCACGACCCCTCTCGGAATGCAGTGATGCTACTGAGCAGCTGTCTATACAAGTCCCTTCGTGCACCAACCCCCGTTACGTACGAACCAACGAACGACGAGATTGCGCCTATCCCTCGAGCTGGGGAAAATCTCGATGCAGACGGCGTATCCGCACAACTTGCTACTGCTCCTCCACCCCCGTACTCATGGACACAAACATCTGATTCCGTCACTGTCGCCTTCCCTCTCCCGTCGTCCACCCCAAAATCCGCTATCAAGGTCACCTTCTCCGCACGAACGCTCACCGTGATCGTTTCCGCAGAATCGCCCTCGCCATCTGTGCCGATACCGAAGTACACTGCCAAGCAGCTTTGGGACGGTATCCAGCCTTCCACTAGCTTTTGGACATGGGACAAGGAAGATAGTCGCTCGTATGGTATCCTCACGCTTCACCTCGATAAGCAGCATGAAGGTACTCGATGGGTGCAAGTGTTCGCCTCTGCTGGTGCAAAGTCTTCCTCTGCAATGCCTTCGTCGCCCGAGGATATCGAAGTCCCTGAAACCTTGGACCCATCGGAGCTGTACAACATCAGGGAGAACATGGAGAAGTTCACCGAGGCTCTTCAAAACGGGCAAGGGGCTATGCCCAGTCTCGCTGAGGGAGAGATGGACGAAGAGATAGATTCAGAAATGGGGAAATGGTCGTTCTTGACGTGGGTTAATGACGATGGGACCGAGCCATCTTGGGCGAGCGACCGAGGGATTGACTCGCCCCTCAGCATTCTTTCCACACCGATGCCCGGGCTCGCCACTCCACAACCTACCATCGTCACTAAGAACGGTTTAGATGGCGTCCTGTTCTGTCTCCAAAGTGCAGTATCTGTCATCGACGCACCCGAATGGAAGCACACCTCCACCTTCTCCGCCCTCTCGTTTGTTCTCGCATCCAAGCGCGATACCCGTTTCGTCCACCACGTCTCTTCCAAAGCTGTCCTCGCTTTCGACAGCGGGTCCCAGGGCAACGTCTATGTATACCGCAACACCGCCGGTGTCCACGACCAGTACGCCAAACAAGCCGTGCTCAAGATCGCCAGCGGTATGGCCGGGTCTCTCTTGGGCGTCGGGATCCTCACCACAACTGAAAAACGACACCTCATCCTGGGCCTCTGCGAAGGCGAGCTGGTAGTAGCGCATGATGTATTATGATACAACTTTCACAGGCAAGTGGGGGGGAGGAAAGTAACGGAATATCTACAAGTACTGGGTGGAGCTAGGACGTTATGCATACATACAGATGTACTTCAAGTTTGGTACAGTGGGAAGATGTATGATACGAATGCACAGTTGGCGCGTAGTACATGGGGTATTGAATGAGAAGTAATGACGAGAGGGATGTAGAAGATGATCTGGTGGATTGAGAGCAAGGGTGAGGAGGTAGGTGAGCTTGGGAGAACACAGTACGGAGAGCGTGGAAGATTGGATAGCCGTGTAGCAAGTGGACACAGAACCATGTACAGAGAGCGGCCGAAGATGAACATCGATGAACCGGTATAAGCAAAGGAAACGAAGAAAAGAAGTACAGCCCTTATACGCAGAAGTAATAGTAAACCGAAAACAGTACCAAGGAGAAAAATGCAGGAGCTGACCGTCCAGATAGTCACACTTTGAGAGGGGTTTCACTGCTGTCCGACAGCCCTTCTGCACGCACGGCATCGCTAGGCTCGTCTCCACCTGGGTCCGTCTTCAGCTGCTCAACTGGGACATCACCATTGGGTACGTGTTTCGGCTCCGGTGGTGCTTCGCCCTGGAGACTTGGCTGTGTTTTGGAATCCGCACTTGAATCTCCCCGCACCAGTTCATCCACCTGCTTCTTCAAGCTCGACATATCCTTCATGTTGGAATCCCCATCCCCATCATGCGCATGTGGCTCATCATCTCCCTCGGAGGAGAAGGTGAAAGTCTCCTCGTGCCCCTCCTCGTAGTTCTCCTCGAACATGTCATCGTCATCCTCCTCTTCATCCTGGTTGAGAATACGAATGTCACCCGCTGCCTGCATCTCCCGAAGAATGTCGTCGAAGATGCCACCACGCTCGAAGGCGGCGGCAGGGTTTGGGCGCGGCAAACCCGATCGAGCAAACTCCTCCGGATTTTCTTGTTTCCACTGTTCCTGTTGGGCCTTGTCCTGGACTTTCTGGGCCTCTCGCCTAGCGTAGTTCTCCAATCTAGTGCTGCTGTAAATCTCAGGCAGCTCGGCGGGAGTGGCGAAACCAACTTTCTCCTCTACCCGGGTCTTGATCCACTGGTGCCACTCGTCTTCTGTCTTGCCGTGTAGAAGAGCCACAATGAGGATAGTCATGTTGTCGC
Source organism: Steccherinum ochraceum (assembly GCA_004332605.1). Taxonomy (NCBI): domain Eukaryota; kingdom Fungi; phylum Basidiomycota; class Agaricomycetes; order Polyporales; family Steccherinaceae; genus Steccherinum; species Steccherinum ochraceum. The sequence continues at coordinate 31,237 of RWJN01000128.1, read as the reverse complement.
AACCGATGCCTGCGCCGGAGTTGGTATCCGGCGCCAGACAGTAGTCGCATATTGCTTCACAGACTTCCGGAAGTTTCTTGCCTTGCGCAATCATAAGTCGAATGACGTCAACGCATTGCTGTGAAGTCAAACAGTCCCATATACCTAGCATATGACGGACGTCAGCAGTTGAACTCGATCAGACAATGCTCTACTTACCATCGCAGGCCACCACGAGGAACTCATCCTCTTCTGTGATTTGATGCTCGATAAAGTCGGGATCACATGTGATGATCTGCGCTTCAGCAGGTAGTGAGGGGTTCTTCTTATACTCGAAATCACCCAGAGCTCTAGATAAAGCAAGATTTCCTAAGGAAGGTATGTAAGTTTCAGTAATCTCGAGCGAAAGGTGTCATCGCATACCGTTTACGCGACCGAACTCGACATACCCTCCGGCAGCAATAACACGCTTCTTCTCGACTAGGGTAACACGACACACATGTCAGGAGTTGAATCCTGCGATGGAGACGAAACTCACGATCATCTCCAGGCTTGTGGTCCACACTGAGTGCCTTGACTTCTCCACTGCAGCTGATGACCGATCGCGAGTCGCCAGCATTGGCCTACAGAAGCAAATCGATCAACCAGGAGACGCAGCACTGCACTTCAAAGGGCTCACCACTATGATGCGGTTGTCTTTGGTCACCAGTGCTGCGACGGCCGTACATCCAGATGCATCCCGAGCAAATTCAGGATCTATGGGGACGTTTGAGTTCTCTGCAACCCGAATGCGATAATCGACACCGGAACGTACGCGTCCTCATCTCCTGATCCGTTTGCATGAAGGCACGCTTCAATGCATCATTATACCGGCCTTCTGAGTATGCTGGCTCCGCAAGCAGGCGTTTGTGTACGTTTTTCCCCGCGTATGTTGATACATTGGCACCTGTGGAACGATATCACGTCTCAGTCAACTGCCTATAAGGAAGAATTGTGCGATCCGCAGACGTACCTCCATGACCGTCGTATACCGCGAAAAAAGCATTTGAATCCGGTCCTTTTGTCTCGTCAAGGTCGAGCTCTACCGCATGTGCATCCTCCATAGCTGAGTGTCAAGCATGATATAAGTATTTCAGGGTCAAGCCTTGCCGATGCGCCACAATGAAGGCCAAAGCAAAATTTTGCTGCAATGACCAGGACGCTCCACACGCAGCAACAAAAGCAGATGTACTCACTGACTCTCCATCCTTGCATCTCCGAGATGGCATACGCGAACTTGGCGTTCGATCCGGTATGTGTCTCCTTGGTAGTGGCTATAGAAGAAGCGAAGAAGCGGGTAGATAACGCGAATGAGTGAAAAAGTCTCCATCGTGAATGAACGGTTGCGGTAGTGGTTATGCGACTGACCAGGCCATGAAAGTAATTGACCCTACAGATCACTGAACGTTAGCCATGTTATTCTGTTGTACGAAGTTGAAGGAATGAGCCGTACCATGTTTCAGGAAGGAGTGAGAGAGGGAGGGGCTAGGAAAGGCCTAAGATCGCCGTCAAGATGTGCAGATTGAGGTGCGAGTCGTGAGCGTGGTCAATGTGTGGTGGTCGTCGAAGGCAGCGGTAGGGCAGAAATTGAATAAGTCGAAAAGTATGGGGGGTCGTGTGGGCTGGGCGTCGGGATCGCGAGTCAAGCTAGCAAGGATGTTGATCGTTGTTTGCGGAGTCGAGTATCGTGTCGCTCCTCTTTAGGGCATCGCGATAAGATGCGCGCGCATCGCTCACTTTCAACATTCAGACATTCCGCTCTCACAATGTTGCAGGACTGTGGGCAAGCATCAGGCTGTTCTCTCAGAAACAACGTGTAGCTGTACTCGTATTATCTATAACACACTACGGGCCATATCAATGTTCTCGCGAGCCCTGGTCTACTACACACCGCCTTCACTTCCTTCGGCCCGACGCATCCATCCCCGAGGCCAGAGGCGGCCCCGGAGTACGCCCTCGCTCACCCTTCAACTTAGGTTCTGATGCAGGAGGCTTCTCTGCAGCAGCGATCCTCTTCGCTTTCGCTCTCGTACTGGCAGTTTTGCTGGGCGAAGAAGGCGGTGAAGGATCAGGGTCCCGACCTCGGCTCTGGCTTCGCCCACGGGATCGTGGAGGCGGTGGTGGTTCCGGACTTGGACTGGACATGTGCACGGTATGCATAGAAGAGTCCGCGTCTTCTTCTGCATCGCTGTCAGCGTCTGGATTTACCTCTGACTGCTGGTCCGCTCGAACATGTGGCCTTTCGGCGTCATCGTCCAGTTTGAAGGAGACGCGTCTGCCACGCGACCTACTTCTGCCTCGGACTAGTGCAGGTCGCGGCACTGGAGGCGGTGACGGGGACGAGGATAACAGAGGGGACGAAGGAGGTAATGTGCCCGATGAGAAGTTCGGGTCGAAGGTGAATGGGTACGGATGGTGATGGTTGGAGGGCGTGGAGAAGTTTGGGAACGGGAGGGGAATCTGGCCGTTCGTGCGAGAAGGTCCCGCGATGGGCGAGCTCGACGGAGGATCGCCTCGCTGGCGATGGTGCTTGGGGGTCTTCGGTTGTGGCTGGTACGGTGAGGACATCTGTGGGGGAGCAAAGCCAGGCAAGCCGAGCGGCACGGCCCCGGACATAATGTAAGATAGATGATGCACTGCTTGTGCGAAGTGATACTGTGCTTGAGGGTCGTGCATAGGTAACATTGGTGACATCGGGGGGTATTGAGAAGGAGGACCAGTTTGACCTTGGTCTCCTTGGGGGTGCAGGGTATATGGAGCAGGATAAGGATACATTGGATTCGAAGCAGGTTGGGTAGTAGGCGTGGGCTGTGACGTGCGAGGGTGAGATCGAGCTCTGCTTGGTGGAGAGGGTTTGTTCTCTGGTTATAAGAATGAAATATCAATACAATGTCAATGGGGCGACAACGCATAGGCACGTACGTGGTATGCCATTCTGCGAAGCAGTAGGTGTCGCTTTTGGCTTTGCAGTAGACTTCGGCTTCCCTCTAGGTTTCGCCGGTGTCTTCGTGGGTGTCTTAGGTTCTGGGTTCTTTCTCAGCCGATCGACAAGAGGAGGCGAGGGAGCGGGATTCAACAATGGCGAGGCACTGCCGGAGCTTGACGAAGACGATGAGACTTTGCGCTTGCGCTTGGTACCACTGTCCTGTGTAGAAGGTATGAGGCCTAAGGTTGTCCTCGGAAATCTTGGCTTCCAACGCTGCGGTCTCGGCGGAGATGGTGAGTCGTCTAGCAAGGCTGCCGGTTTTGTCTTCGGAACTTCAATTGCATGTGAAGATTCTGGTAGGGCCTTGCCTTTGCCCTTATCTTTTTGCGGTGTAACGGGCAGGGGCGGCTCTTCTTCGATATGGGATACCGCCGCTGCTTCAGCAGGCTGATCACGTACAAGAGACCGCGCTCGCGACGGTGCTCTCGCAGGTAGAACTACTTCTGCGAGCAGCTTCGGTCTCCCTCGAGATGGAGTCTTCCGTTCAGCTGGGGAGATAATCTGAGTAGAGGTCCCGCTCTTTTGGGGAGGAGACGACTTGGTCCGCGGTGTAGGCTTCGGACGAGAAGACTGCGATTTCGATTTTGGGGTCGGTGGTGATGGTGTGAGAAGCTTGGATGAGGAAGCAATAGCGTTGACAATAGGTAGAGGAGATGATTGTGACTGTGATCTTGGCGGCGTCTGCAATTGGAATGCAGGAGAGGGGAAACGTGGAGGACTGGAGGATATCCCCTTGGAAGCAGCACTTGCTTTGGATTTCACTCGCGGACGGACAGGGGAACTCTTCTTCGGAACAACGGTCTTCGACAAGGCGTATTCAGGTGAACTTGGCGGTGATGGCGTCGTCAAGTCGATAATCTCCCTCTCCGGAGAGCTCTGTCGAGCTGAAGTTGGTCGTGCGGGGGTAGCGTAGTCATCGTCTGACCATGTGGCAAGTTCATCCTCTGAGTCCGAGGCGTCGTCCACTGTCAACGCACGCTCAACTTTGACGCGACGAGTACCATCCGGAGGCCCTAGTTCAGAATCCGAAGGCTCCAAGTCAGATACCTCTGAGTCTCCTTCGTCGGAGCCTCGTAGATCTTCAGCGTCCGTAGTGACCCAGTCGTCGCTCGCCAATACATCGAGGACGTCCTCTTCGTCCTCTTCGTCTTCGTCGTCTGTGCCACCCTCCTCTCTCCGTACCTGCTCTTGCTCCAAGAACTTCTTCAAATCCTCCGCGTCTGCCGGGTCCATCTCACGCACCGGCGGTACGTTCCTCCTCTCCTTCTCCTTCTCTAGCTCCTCCGGCACGTCGTTACCAGGTGCAAACGCGTCCAGAGGGTCCGCGTCCGAGTCTGCCTCCACTTCATCCTCCGCTGCCTTACTTCCTCCCGCAGCCGTGACCCTTTCATCCTCACTGTCCCGAGTAAAGTCTCCGAGCTCACCTAGCTCCACTTTGTTTCTCGAAAGCAGAACACCACGATTCTTGATGACGACTCCAGCATGCAAGTCGATAATGTCGTCTTCATCTATGTTCTTGGAGTAGCGCTCGGCCAGCGACTCCCAAATGCTGAGAACGCGTTGAGCAGATTCTCGGCGTGCATCGTGCAGGCTTCTCTCGATTATTTGAGCAGCAGGTAGCGGTGTGGATCGCGAGGCCGATGAAGTCGAGCTGAGGGGGGTTGATGCGAGCCGTGGCCGCTTTGCGGGCGGTGGCTGAGGCTTCTTCGAGGCCGAGCGGGAGACGGGTGGCGAAGCAGAGGGTGTTATCAGGGCAAACCGAGGTGGCGGAGGCGGCATAGACGATGTGCTGCGTGAGTGAGACATCGTGGTCGTCGTTGCTCCTGGTGAGCAGAGGAGTCGACCAACAAGAGCTCTACAGCTCGATCAAAGCTCGATCCTGGAACTTTGCTGGCCTGATTGAATACCTAGTTTAGCGCCGAACGCGTCGCGTGAGAGACGCGTCTAGGATAGACTAGGAATGCAGTTGTGCGTACATTCAAATTCAGCAGCACAGTCAGAGTCTGGTACGAAGTAGACGAGGGAGATACAATTAGAAGGTGTCGCAAGTGGGAGGTTACTAGGTAGGTATCACAAGACAGCGGACACTAGACTATCAACGGCCGTCTCGAACATCCTCATCATCTCGGCCACACCAGGCACGTCACACCACTCTCCATCTAAGTACCTACCGACAGACGTCAGGCCAAATAGTTGTGGGGGATAACAAAAGGTCGAATACATACTTGGAAGAGGTTCCATAAGCGTCGATGAACTCAAGGTGTCTTTCTCCAATGTTCACAACCAGTGATGCGCCATCCAAGAAAAGAGTAACGATTTGAGGGCTTTGTTCGGTGCTGGCATCGTACGAGGTCCATCCAATGCCTGGGGAGAACCTTCTGACAGACTCCTTCGGTAAGTGTGTTGGAATTTTGAGCCTGAAGCGCAAAGGTCGTTTCGCCAGATCTTCTGAGCACGTCGCCGAAGGAGCCAACGGCAGTCTCGCAGGTCGTGGCGCCAGATCAAGCTGAGACAGTAGAGTCGTGTTGCTGCCAGTAGCTGCAGCAGTCGAGATGCAAGTCGTTTCGTCAGATGAGCTAGGTAAACGCGCAGATTGTTGGGTGTCGTCCACTGTAGGGGTCGCCAGAGGAGCAAGAATCTTCACCCGCGCAGTTCCAGGATGGACCGGGGCAGGGGACAGTCTACCGGGAGAGTGCTCTTCAGCTGCAATAGTAGGGCTGAGAGAAGAAAAGTTCGCCACGGTGTCGCAAACAGGGAGAAACTGGGTCAAGAGTCGGAGCAATGCTTGGTCGGGTTGCGCCAGAGCGGAAACGTCGGCCTGCACGAGTTCCAGATGATGAGAATTTTCGCTTGCTACCCTGAAAATCTTCCTCGTCCACTCTCCAGCCAGACCAGTAAGAGCCGATCCTTCAGCGCTGCGAGATATTTCCACCGTTTTCGACTGCCTCGAATACCGGACTCTTGTCTCAACTCTGGAGGTAGATAGCTCACGCTCCTTTCCTTTCGCGCTCTGTTTGCGCTGTAAAGGAGGAGGTGCTACGACTTCGATATCGCCTGCAGGCTCGTTAGCCATCAACATGTACCTGGCTTCGGGACGGTAGAGAATCAGCTGTTCAGAAAATCGCTTTGTAAGTAGTGTGCACGAAAAGCAGATCGAATGACCATATACACCTTTGGCACTCGCTGCTTGAGCTGATCCAGGATTTCACAGGCATCGCGATACTGCTTCTGATATGGCAGTGGAAGTTGATCCAAAGAAAAGGTGGCGGTCGGCTCGGCCAGGCAACACGGTGTGCTCAGATGTGGTGCACTATGGACCTCGATCTAGAATACTGTAAGCATCGCAAAACTGCAGTGACACAGAATCGCACCTTCTGACCATCAGACGTCACGCGCAGGACTTCTACGCCTTTCCGTCCACTTCTTCGTTCGCCTTCTCGAAGGTCGACCAAGACAGACAGAGATGGCAGGACAGTAACTTGCCCCTTGGCTACTTTGAGGGTTTGTGGCGTGAGATAGGCGGTACTCAAAGCACACATATGTCCACCCTCTGTCTGTGCGATAGGAGCTCCAAAGGATTTGGACGTTGCGACGTCACGATGGGTCTTCGATTGGTCCGTATCTTTGGTTGGGCGTGAGTTCGGAAGTAAGAGAGGATGAGGGAGTTGGGTGTGGACTACACGACCGCCCATGTCGTCCACATCTTCACAGTCATTTGTCGAAGAAATCTCGCTAGCCGGCGGCGTATCTGGCCTTGCCGAAGTAGGCTTGATAGCTGAAACACTGGAGGATACATCGTAAAAGCGAGGGATCCGGGTTTCGTCTATTGCAGGAGCTGACGACATCCGACGGCCAGGTAACGAAGGACCTTCGTCAGAGTTCAAATATCTGTGCAGCCGGCGTCGCATATCGATGGCTTGGGAGTCTTCTCCTTTAGCATGTTCAGGGGCTCGAAGAGGAGCAGAGAAGCTTCGGGGGACATAGGACCTCGGCACCGTCTTCAGTGAGAGGGCAGTGGGGTACTTGTGTTTCGCTGATGAGGGCAAAAGAAGAGGTTCCAACTGCGTAGTAGTCTTGTGCCGCAAGTATGACGACTCTAAAGAACACATCGGCAACGAAGCATCAAAGAATGGATGTGACATGACATGCCGCACTGGGCAGCGCTCAGACGGATCCTGCAAATTGTTATTAGCTACGACAAAACTTCAGTGGTCAAATATGCTACGCACCACGCGAAGAAGAGAAGTCGCTAGAGACATCGCCTCCGTTGAGACCCCAGCAGGCAATGAGTGTTCCGCCAGAACGGCTCCAGACGTATAATCCTTTGACATCAATCAGCGAAAACGAGCCTCATACAATGGGGCGGCTCACTAGTAGCGTGTGGTTTCCATGCATACATGAAACCATGAGGGATCCTAACGACCACATGTCCACCGGAAAACTATGCGGTCCACCTGAGACAAATTCACTGGCCGGATTGTTAGGTCGCTGAAGACCAACTACGTGCACGAAGCGACTCACGGTGCACTGAAACAGTCTCCACGACGCGCCCCATATGCAGAGGTCTCGTTGGTGGAGTACACGCAAGCTTGTCCGAATCCAGATAATTTCTGAAGTCGCATGGTCTTCTGTCAACGCTGTTCCACGCACTGAGAAGCATGAAACACTCACCACCCTAAAGTCTTCAGCTACCAGAACAGTGTTTGGCCTAATATTCCGGTGGACAACACCTTCTTTACGCAAGTACAGAAGGCCTGCAGCTAGGCTTTTGAGGACTCCTCTTATCTGAGGCTCGGAAAGTGTGCGGCCGTTGTAGGCTGTCAGTAGATCGTGAAGGTTGCCGCGTGAGCAGTACTCAAGGGTGTGATATGTCGCGTCTGGTGTGGAGAACACTGAGAGTAGAGACACGATTGAGGGATGGTGCAAGCTTTGGTGCAAAGCGGCGCATGAGCTCGGCGCTGTAATAGTTGTCTTGTTCAACAGATCAGCTTGTACACAGTCGTTAGGCTAGGGCATGAACGCACTTTTCTGAAAGCAACTCGACGACCATGCAACCGCCCTCTTCTACAAACTGCTGCATACACTGTGGATGTGGTTCCAGAACCGATCGCTTCTTGAACGTCGTAATTCTAGACGGGTGAAGAGAGTATTTTGGTTAGGGACTATGATGCTACCTGTCGACAATGCTCACAAGTAGTGTGTCCATAGCAAATCTCGCTTCTTCGAGGTCTTGGGTTTGCCGCATGCATGGGAGTGCCGTTGAGACTCGAGACTCGGAGTTGGTGAATGTGAAGGCGCGTCATAGACATGGAGAAGTGTCTGTCATTGTTTTTCTCTTTATGTTTAATTATTTTACCTACACTTATAAGGCCCGTTTAGCTCAGTGGTAGAGCGCGCCACTCGTATTCGCTTATCACGCGCTTCCACATGGTGAGGTCGGTCGTTCAATCCGGCCAATGGGCAATCTTTTTCACTTTTTATCCCTTCGAAACTGTCGTGCTCTTGTCGTGAGATGTTACAATCAATTGGTGTAATGACATTGCATGAGGGCTGCGCTGAATTTGCGAAGGAGCGAGGTTCAGCTGTCGTCGTTTATTTGATGATCGAAGTCATCGTTGGACCAACTCAGATGGAGATGTCTCCGTCTTGTTGCCGTCTAGGTATTCAGATTCCCGCAGTCTATCGGTCGGATATACAAATCACATTCTTCCGTAGAACTTGCAAATACCGGTACACTGTTTACTTATTCAGTCTCCACAGTCCGTCTCTAACTGTCACTAGTCCTTCTCTTCTAGCAGCTTCCATGAACACCGCCAGCTGATCTACATTGCGATCGTATCCAGGTGCAAACTTGAGCATGCCCTGAATACGATCCAAGCTGAGTTGTCCCAAGTTTGTGAGCATGCCTTCGATGAACTGCAAAAATCACCATGGTCAGAGTCTGTCCGGACAACGTACGAAGATGCAGACTCACCTTCCAGAAGACCTGCATCTGTTCTGCCTGTTGTTGCTGCATAGTGACAACAGGCGGCAGCTCGTCCTCGGCTGGAGCGGGTGCAGCTGGGTATACATTAGTTTCATTGTATACAGCAACCTGCCTGAAAACTTACGAAGTCGAGACCCAGAGCCGTATACATCCGCTTCGGCCACGTTGAGCAGCTTGTACTGGTCCATCGCCACCTCCTTAAGAACGCCGAGGTTAAGCCACGTAGAGATCGCCTTCAGAGCTGCAGTACGGTCCACGTTGCCAACTTCAGCGAGTAATTCCGTGACAGTCCATGTATCTGTGCACGCTTCGTCAGACGCAGTGTACAGCAAGTTAGGAGAAGAGCGGACCTTTGGACGAGAAGAGCTCGACGAAGGCAGCTTCGAGTGGTGTGACGTCCGCTGAGACAGTCCGGTCGTCTAACTCAACATCGAGTTTAACAGTGCCCAGATGTGGAAGCCACAGTAGCCTCTTATCAGGTTTGAAGGTAGTGTACTCTTTGGCGTATATCTCCTGAAGTCTACGAGGAGCAGCTCAGCACACGACTTTGCATCGCACGATGCTCACATACTGCTTGAATTGGCCCGGCATTTTGAATACGGTGGATTGTAATGCGGGCCAGAAGTGTTTTGATATGATCGTAGGATGAAGCACGGTCTGGATTTGACACAGTTATGGCCCTGCACACACATGATCAATTGGCATTACTCACCGACTTCTGGGCCTGCACATGCTGATCTGTTCGCCTAGAATCGGTCATGTCTCTGAGCATGACTTCGCATACTTGAAGAGCTGCTTCTCCAAAACGAATCTTTAGAATCTCGATATTGCGTCGCTGAACGACAATCAGTCTACATTCAAGGACTCCCTACAGACCACACTCACCTCGCGGTCGTAGTTGCCATCGCTTATAGTGAGGAGTCGTTGCGCCAAAAGTACTTGCAGCTCCTTGACGAATAGTTCCTTGGAGTCATAGATACTGACAAGAGTACTGATCACGTCGCTTGGCTTGCTGGTCCTGAAGTCTACATCATATCTCGGTCAGTCCATGAACATAAGTAAACACCCGACACGTACCTGGACCAGCATCGATAGGCTCTGGCTCCCAGTCAGGGTCAGAGTAGTCCTCTGCTTGAAGCTGTTGCAAAGGCTGTATCGGCTCATTTTCGTCCACAAGTGAGTCACCACTCTCCCCATCTCCGACGAGACTTGCCACTATGCAGCGAATCGTGTCCGGGCGCGATCTATATAAGAGATGGGTCAAGTGGCCGTAAGCTCAAGAGATGAATAGTCATACCTGAGGTATTGTCGAATAGGGTCCGCAACTTTGAATAGAAGCACACCTGGGGGGTCCACCATGCGGAGGCACCTGATGATCGACACATATTGCGCCAGGATATCTTTGGTGTCAGCACCTGGGTGGAGCAACCGCCTCTTGTTTCTACGAACCCGTGATTAGCCAGGAAGTTCCGATCGAGCTGGGAAACACCAACGCTTTTCGAAGGGTCTGGACCAGATGAGACCGCTGATCTACACGAGCAAGGCATTCCTGCAGTATACTGTTAGCACTTAAGCAATGGTCATAAGTCATAAATACGCACCTTCAAGTCTTTGAGGGCGTTTGTGGAGTCAGGATAGTCCACGATGATATCGAATATTTCGTTAGTCCTATCAGTCGAAACGGTAAGTCTACTTTCAAATGGCATGTCAGGGATCGCACCGTAAGTCGGCCAGGGTCTTGCATACGTGGAAGTCCAGCCTTGACCCCACGCCCTGCAACATCGACTTGGCATCTTCCGCTATGGACGGTGAGCGAGATTGACAACAAGACGCACAACGCATGATGCTCACCGGTCTTAGCCTCACGAGCAAAGGGTAGCAACATCCACGGTACGATCCTGTTGACCATCCAATCCCGGATAGTATTCAACTTCGGCTCGTCCCATTTGCCTGCGCACGTCTTCACAATGTAGGCTTCGACGTACTCGTAGCACACGCTGGAGATAAGAGAATCATACCGCTCTGAGAGCCCCAGCAAATGGAATGCGTCCCACAATGGCTTGTCAATGCGGACCGAAGGATTGTTCGGTTTGGGAAATATGGTGAATAGCCATTCTGCTCCGGTAGATTCTTGAGCTAAATTGAATGTCAAAGTCACGAGAGCCCTGAAGCCTCGCGTGAAAGAAGATGGCAGAACAGAATAGACGTGGGTTTGGAAAGCAAGATTGTAAGCATTCAACATCGACTCTCCCAAGCTATCTCGGCAAAATTAGCGAAACTCTCGGCGGGACAGGTCCACACGTACTCTTCAAGGGGAATCCATGCATTGTACCACTCCGACAGCCTGGCCACAAGCTTGGCCACATGCTGGGCATCTGACGACGCCTGTTTGCGACTTGCACATGAAAATACGGCGTTTAATCTCATCGCCAGTACACACCTCATATTGCTGCATGAGCTGTACTATGTCTTGAGTGATCAAATGCAAATGGATTCGCACGGCATCTAGAACAAAAATACTGAGGAATCATCACATCCGTGATACATCGTGCTTACCCATGAAATCATCCTGTAATACGAGCAACATCTCGCACTGAGTAATGATTTCCGCTGCTGCCCTTATTGTCGCCATATCTACGGGAAAATGTGTCAGACATTGACTATGAGTGCGATAACTAAGACATACTGAAGTCCGATTCCCGCTTCGGACTCGACAAGTCCCGCGGCCGCAAGAAGTCTTTGATGAGCCTCCATGCCTATACAAATGCATAAATGTTATGTGAGCAAAGGCTCCATTGACTGAAGCTTCTGAAGATTTACGTACCTCCGCGAATGATATTAAACCAGAAATACCAGGTTCATCTCGGTTCAGATGTAGAAACGCGTTGGACCATTGGACAGCCACCTGCTGGTACAGAGGAGGTGCGGACATTCAAAGACGCGTCAAAGCACACGGTATCGCGCTCCAGAAGCAATCAGGAGCGTCATGCGACTCGAAGATCGCGCTTTGTCGCGGTCTGCGTCCAGAGAGAAAGAGGAGGTCGTGATGGATCGTGAAGAAGGCGTGGTCTTTACGAGGCGCCCATAATCGCCGCGCTGCGGTTTGCCAGAATTGAGACGGTGGTCGCATCTCATCACCATCTCATCCTCTCGAATTTGCTCTTCAGCATCATGGGAACTAGGTCAGCCATACTCTATGGCTAAGGCTTGCTTGTGCTCACGACATCTCTCTGATGTACGCGTCGAAGGTTGCCTCTTCCACTCTTCACGCCGGTGACGGTACCTGCCTCGTCACTGGTCTTTTCGTCTTTGACTTCCGGGTACGATGGCGATCTGCTCGTCTTCACAACTCCATACAAGCATGTTGAAGGTCTTCCTGCTATGATCGACGTCCATCTTCCGCGGACGCTACACCGATCGAATACATCGGATAAACGACTGCCCGCGGTCGTATACTTCCACGGAGGCGGACTCACAGTAGGAAACAGACGGAGCTGGTTTCCCAGTTGGCTCAAAGGTACGCTCCACCGAACCATCTTGCAGTGATGCGAGCTCACTCAACCCACCTGTAGAAAGAATGAGCGCATCAGGCGTGATCTTCATATCTGCGGATTACAGGTTACTGCCTCCATCCACTGGCATGGAGCTCCTCGAAGACATAGAAGATCTATTCCGCTTCGTATCTCAAGATTTAGACGCGAAATTAGCGCAATACAGTGCCGAGTTCAAATATCCTAGTGTGCGAATTGATACCACACGCATTGCGGTGTCCGGTACAAGTGCTGGTGGGTTATGTGCTTACCTCGCAGCACTGTATGCGTCACCACGGCCAGTAGCGATGCTGGACATGTATGCGATGGGAGGAAACTTTTTTGTGAGTGGCCAGTGCAGTAAAACATACGGTGGCTTATCCAGATATTGCAGACACCTCATTACCTCTCAGTCAAGACCCAGCCTTTCTTCCGTGGCCGCGAATTATTAGACCCGAACGAATTTGGAGACTTCATCCACCCTCGCTCCACCATCCTCGAAACAATCCTGGATTCACCTCTCCAATATTACCCTTCTGACTCACCGACCCCGGGCTTCCCCGCCAATCCTCGCATGCAGCTCGCGCGGCTGTACTTACAGATGGGCCTCTACCTCGACTATTACACCGGAATGCACTCCCCCAGTTTGAGTCACGACCTACGCCAAGCACTTGGAGACCCTGCAAAGCTGGAGGCAATCCTCGCAGAACGATTGTGCCCTGGTCATCTTCGCCTCTTTCCCCAGTTGCAGACAACGCTGTCGTGGCCACCAGTGATGCTTGTCCATGGAGAACTTGACACAGCTGTTCCCGCCTCTGAGTCTCTGCATATGCGAGACATGTTGCAGAGCCTTGGAGTGGACGTCTCCGTCCAGATTGTACCTGGACAAGAGCATTCGTTTGACTACGCACCGAATGCGGAGCAGATTTTCAGCCCTGTTTTTGACCAAGCTGCGCTGTTCCTCAAGAAACATCTTCACGTGTAACTCAGCTTGCTCCTTGGAATAACACAATGACGGCAACAGAGCACTGTACAACATCATTAAGAACTGTACTTCACTACTTGTACATGTATCCAGTATATCCGGCCAAAATAGATCATACGAGGTCTGCAATTCAGTCTACAACTTACCTGGTGCATCTTTATCTGTTACCACGGGTTTCGCGACCTGCGGCTCATCCTTCTTCTCGGGTTGAGCCTTGCGCTCCGGCTCATCGACATCCTTTGGTATCTCTGTCTCCAGGAGTGCATCAGAAAGGTTCAAAACCTTCTCTACTTCCGCAGTCAGCTTATCCACTTCTGCTTTCAACGCTTGTTCGGAGGCTGTTCCCACTTCCTCCGGCAACTTCTCCCCCTGCGTTATCACAGGCTGCTCTTCGACCGGTGCCTCGCCAGGGTGAGGCCCCATCTCTTCCTGAGATACCGACATATCCACCACGCTTTTCTCGGTCTCCTTCCACAAAGCGTCCAGCTCCTCCTCCCAACCTAGCTCTCGAGCCAACTCTCTGACCATCTCGTCGGTCTTCCCGAGTAAGGCAACGTCATCCGCTCTACTACCAAAGTTGCCAACCAGGTCGAGGTTGATGAGAACTCGTGGACAGAATTCGGGTACCATGGATGCTAGGGATGCGAAGGGATGGACTGTCAGCGATGTGCCCATGACAATGAGCAAATCTGCGTCGCGAAGAAGGGGAATAGACTTGTGGAAAGCTGGTGGAAGCTTCGGACTGTCAGCCTCTCTATCCTGAACCCCACTGGAGAATAATGCACCTGTTCACCGAAGAAGACGATATCTGGTTTTACGAGCCCTTTGCACTTCTTGCAAGTGGCAACGGTCTCGTTCACAATATGCTCCCGCAGCTTGTCTCCATCGTAATCCGACTTGCAGTCTATACAATGCTGCGAGGCGAAGCTACCATGTGCCTCGATGATCAGATGTGGTGGTACGCCAGCTCGTCGTTCTAAGGTATCGATGTTCTGCGTGAAGCATTTCCTCAGCAGACCATGGGCAGCGAGGAGTCGGACGAAGGAGTGGGTAAGTGTGGGGCGGAATTTCCCGGGCATCAGTTCTTTGGCCAGCGTGTAGACTACGATGACTCGTCTGTAAGCGATAATGAATGGAAGAGTGATGAGCAAGCGACTTACATGGACGAGGATTGGAGCGAAAGAAATTGATCTCGAAGACTGCCTCTGGGTAGGGAAGCTTGAGCCGCGCAAGATTTGCCTAGACGAGAGGCTGAGTTCAGGCAATGGGAACACTTCCATGTACTAAAGCTCTCACATATAGTCCTGAGGATTGTGTCAGCTTCGCACGTAGATTTACTGGATGAAGCTACTTCGTAACATACCTGTCTCCGGTGATCTGAAGTCCGGTATACCAGCAGATGTGCTGACGCCTATGAGGAATCCTTATCAGCTTTGGATTCAAATGCACTTGTCCGTAAGTGTGTTACCTGCCCCAAGCTGAGTTTAAGACACATATAAGTGACTGGCACTCGAAATGTGGTAAGGAAATAGTGCTCACCATTACGACTACGTTCTTACAATCATCGGATTTCATATATTTTACCACAGAAGGGATGTCTCTGCCTTCTAGGATCTGACTGTAACCTTCATACTGAGATTCGTCTTGTCCCATCGTGGCGAATGTCGGGAACGGAGGAGCAGATGGTAGCGGTGGTGGTGGATACAAGTCAAGCTGTGTCTCGCAGCCATAATTAGCCGAATATACTCAAGCCTTGACATCATGGATCCCGTCCGGACCGGCGAGTGTCACTCTCGATTAGGCAAGTACTGTAGTTCAGAATTCAGACTCTCCCGATAAACATTTCGAGTATACGGTCTATTCAGCCGAGTAAAAAGGCAGTTCTCTAGAGAGTTACGACGTCTAAGCTTCTAGCTAATTGCGCGCATCAAAGTCCGTGTCGCGAAGCCACTGCTCAAAAGTCTTCATCTGCGGGTTCAGCTTCCTCGCGAGATCCGAGATCTCCGTCTCTCTTCCTACATATTTCGGAAAATATCCAGCCTCTTTGTAACCTTTATGCCGAGAAATCCACTGAGGAATCGCCTCCTGCGGCACATGATCCAGAAAAACGGCGCGCGCGGGTTGACCAGTAACGCGGGAGTATACCTCGGCCACCTGGGGAATGGTCAAGACGTCTCCGACTACGGGTATCTCAACATTTATCCACTGTTCAGGGTTCTCCAAAATAGCTTTGACCACCGGTCCGAGGTCGGTTAGTGCGCTGACTAGAGGGACTGGGGGTAGGTATCAGTCAAGAACGCCGCTGGTGACTCAAAGGAGTCCAACGCACAGTACGTCTTGTCATCAATGGTGCTCCAACGAAACTCGACGACGCCGTCCTCTGGATTAACAATGGGTTTCATGTATCCGGAGAACCCGGACATATACCATCCCATCTGTCATTGCTCGATCAAGACACGTTTTCGAAACTAGTCGAAGCAACACTCACTTGAACGAAAATGGGTTTGAGATCACTTTTCTCCGAGATCTGTTTTGCGTACTCCATCGCATTGGATTTGGCGATGTACGCTCGTGCGGGCATACCAGCTGGCAGAGCACTCAGCACGAGGTACTGGACGCCACATTCCACCGCAGAGTCGATGATCGACTTCAAGAGGGCCTCCTCGGTGCCTTCCGGCTTAGAGTAGTCGGACAACGTATTGACAAACAGTGCCCATACCCCCTTCAGACCTGCATTGACCTGTGCAGGGCTCGTAATGTCGGTTGTCTGGACGTGGAGGGTGGACTGTCGGTAGTGGGAGAGCTTGGATGGGTTGCCAGTCAGCGCACGGATAGGATGAGGGGTGGTCAATAGAGAATCGAGGACACTGGAGCCTTGGTTGCCTGTAACACCGATGATCGCTATGGGCTGGTGAGTGGATGACATCTGTCCAGTTGCGTCAATGTTAGGAGTACATCAGTCCGAGAACGCGATCTTTTATACGCTCTTTGCAGCAAAAAAGACGCATGGTAAGTCACCAATCGAAGGATGCTCTAAGCAGGTGTGTCAGCCGTCCAGAGAACGAAGCAGCGCACATTGCTCAAGACCGTAACGTCGTACTACCTAAGTAGTAGCAGGTGAGAAGGAAATCGCTCGAGAAGCTTTGGACGGACGGACGGCTAGCGGCGGCGCTTCCAAATTGCCCGCTGCCGACGGCCGACGGCGCGACTAGTAACGATGGCGACCGGCGCTGGCTAGCGCTTTGCCTGCGACAGCCATCTAGTATTTCAAAACTAGTATACTGGAATTACATAGAGCGACGCCCAATTCGCCGCCTCTGGTTGCACGCAAGTCCTTGACAGAGATCCGTAATATCGCTCAGTACCTCAGGTAAAGCTCTTTCTGTGTGCCACCTGTTACGCACCGTTGACTCTTTGGTTTGAAACGCCCAGTCTCGACCAACGAGGACATCTTCAAGTTTCCAGCCGTTGAACGTTGAAGATTCGCTCTTCAGATCCATGCTGGAGGAGGCTACAGAGTATCAGAATGGAACGGTGCTGTTGCACAGGCGGTTGGATTCTTTCGTTCCTATCGCCCAGCTGCCTTCCGAACTGTTAGTCAAGATCTTCCGCCATCACATCACAGAGCGCACTACCAGGCTGGATCGCTTAGAGCGGTGTCCAAATCGACACCACTTCGCATGTCCTTCGATAATACTCAGTCATGTGTGCCACTATTGGAGGCAACTCACACTCAACACTCCCGTTTTGTGGTCGGACATCGTCGTGGGCTTTGTCCATCCCTCTCGAGGTGTGCCTCGCGTCCGAATGTATCTCGCGCGATCAATGCAGGCACCTCTGAGGATCCACATGCACACATCTGGGAAATGGATGCCTATTCTTCGCATTGTTGTAGGAGAACTACACCGTGCGGAGACATTGGAGATCATCATGGACTCCGAGACGACATTCGACGCGCTTCGCGCAACCCTTCCTTCGACTGTACCTTCACTGCGGACCCTGCACATTCATCGTCCCCATGGCGCAGTCAGACCATGCAACTGGCTTACATATCCTATATTCGCTACAGAGAAAGGCACTCCTGCTCTCAAGCATGTGTCCATCTCCGACCTCCCCATCGCGTTGGAAAGCGCATTCCCTGCAACCCTGACAAAGCTCGCGATCTCCAAAAAGACATACCCTACTCGATATCCGATCACTTCTATCTTGACTGTGCTGAGCAGTCTACCTCTTTTGATCGAACTGGAGCTGGACGATGTCCTGATCCCTGTCACAGAACCTCTTTCGGCGGTCAAATACTCGGTCTCGTTACCCTATCTCATGGTGCTCCGAGTAGTTGCCAGCCCTACCAACACCATAGCCCTTCTTGAACGCTGCCACATCCCAGCTCCAGCTGAAATATCACTGCAGTTAAAATCTCTGTGCAGCTCCGAGGAGGTCCCCTTGTTAACATCGGCTCTATCGTTCAAGCTCTCTATCACTCAGCTGGTAGTACACTACCCCGAGATTGCATTCTCTGCCCCAGAATCGGGTCACTTCCTGAAGATCTCTACCACCAAACGCGGCGACGACGGGCACAAGGCTTGGTTCTTAGAAGTTGCAGCTGAGCTGTGTGGCGGGTTTTCCTTGAACAACGTCACATCCGTGCACCTCACCTTCGGCCACTTCCCAATACCAAGCATGTGGAAGAAGGCGCTGGCCAGAATACAGAACGTTCAATTTCTGCATCTGACATTCCTATGGTACATGGACGTCCTCGATCTGTTCAAGATTCAATATGAGCAACAGTTCGTCTTGAGAACTTTGAAAAAGCTCACGCTGACCAGATTGCAATCCTTCGAGCATCATTCTGACATCGCCGACGGTTACTTCGGTGACGAACGACGCAAAGCTTTACTGCGAACGTTGGAGCCATGTTGCTTTCAACTGGAGGAGGTTTACCTGATAAACTTCGCTTCCGTGGACAAAACAAGCGGTGACTCGGAAAGTGCAGATGTCATAGGTGAACGGCCTATATTCAGATGGGTGGACGGGAAGCAGTAGATAGATTTTCGTACCTCAATGTTGATCCTACTGTACATTTTACTCCACTTTCCGAACGATTCAGAACTACGTGCATTTATAGGTCTGTACTGCTAGTATGTACTTGTGTGGTCCTCAGTCGAACCGCGCTGATGCTGTCGCCGTTGGAGACTCGGAGAGGGAGTGCTTTCGCCGGGCCGGCACGAAGCGACGGCTACAAGGACGCGATCGTCTCAAATAGACGCCCCCTGTACGCTCGGCGTTTCCTTCAGACTACCACCACCATCCAGCTGCTCCTCATCTTGCTAACTTACCTTAACTATGTCGCATACTGCAGCCAGCAGGATTCTTGTCATATCCTCTACGCTAGATCAAGCCCAGGATTTTGTTGAACGTACGTCTAGCTACGGTCATAACTACCTCTCTGATACGCAAGCAGGCTGACTCGCCAGGCATCAAGGACATCTCCCATTCGCGTTCTGGGATTAATTCGTCCAATGGTCCACTCACTTCTTCCTCTGATATTGGCCAAAACGCTTCGGACACGTCAGGCAACGAGGTAGCGCTGACTGAAGGAAGCCTGAGCATACCATGGACTATCGTCAACAAATATTACACCGCCGATGTCCACTTCGAAACGAGATTGCTGAGGGAGGTTAGAGGTCACCATGTAGAAGGTGTACCTGCTGTGGTATATGTTTTTAGCACTGGAGAGGTGAGTTCGTCATGCTAGCTTGATCAGCTTCACATATCTCATCGCACCCCGTTCCGCTATCCAGAAATACAGAGATCATGCCTCCAATCTCGCCAGAACGATCGAACTTCACAGCGACAATATCGAAGTGACGCTTGCTGTCAGAATCTCTGACACCTCGGCACAAGCTGATGGTACGGTAGTCGCCAAGCCTGCAGTAGACGAAGAAGAGGGTCTCGATGAGTTCCTCCTAGGTCACAACTTCGAGTTCGTTGATGGAGATCGGGGCGGTCGCAAGCCTACAGGAGATGGCGGAGGGTTTGATGACGAGGATGAAGCAGGTACGCTTATTCGTCATACTCTCCACATACACAATATCTCATATTCTGCATATACTCAGGTATTCCCGGTCTACCTCGTGTCCTCGACGCTCTCAGCACGATCATGTGGCCGACTCTCGTCCAGGCCGGACCATCTCGCTCACGGAAGAGTCGTGCGATGGAACTGTTAGATTGGGCACGAGAGGAGGAAGAGGATGACGGTCTCAAAGCTCTTGTCTCTCCTCCCTACAATCCCGATGATCACGTCGAAGAGTCTTCTTCCCAAACTCGTACCACTCAAGAACCGCACCACAAGAAGAGCCGGATGCAGCGAGAGATGGACGAGTTGCAGAAGTGGTTGGAAGAAGAGGACCACGCACTAACACACCGCCACAAACAGGATGACCACGAAGCATGGACGCACGCGGACTGGACAGACATGCCTACCACCCCTACAATAAATGCGCCTTTCGGTGCGGAAGACCTCGGGTTCGAGGACGACTTCACTGATTTCGTTGGTGCACCTGTTGAGGTACACTACGGCGGCACTGGCGCTCCGAAAGCGGAGAGGCTGATACCCATGCGTACTGGCGCGTCGTATCAATCTCTCGCAAGCTTCGATGATCACTCGTTCTCGGCGTCGCATACGAGCGTCGCGGATACCGAAGATGACGACGAGCTACCCTCCCGCAATGAGATCGAGGAAACTTCACGGAGGATATTTGGTCATATCCCGTCACCGTTGTCCACTCTACAGGTACCTCCCCAGCCACGGTCGTCACGGAACCTGGACTCTCCCGCAAACTTTCCCACCTCGCTACCTTCACCTGCCTCCCAACCTCATGACATCCCATTCGACACACCTGATTCGTCTTTTGCACCAGATGATGACGATGATGACGAATACGAAATGGGCGCGTTCGATTTATCTCGGGTTCTGTCCGCTCTGCAGGGCATGAAAGAAGAGATCTCCAGCATGGGTGACGAGGACGAAAGGCGGAAAGCGGCTGCGAGGGTTGCTCTGGGCTTAGTGTATGGCTTGCAGAAAGAGGAAGAGCGGTCCTCCGGACAGGCTTCAGCGGGCAATGCTTGACACGGATGCGTTGGGTGTTCAGCGGACATGAATCACAGAACTACCTCGGATTTCACCACATTTATCTACACCTGTACTTCTCATCGGGTCCGACCTCTATGGCCGCGGCGTTCATTGACATGTTAGAAATACATTCATCGTCTAGTAATGGTTCTCATATGATCTACTGTATGGTCGGACTGGATCCTGAGGCCTCATGACTGCTCGTCGTCTCAACTCAATGAGATTGGTAGTTTAATACATTCAGTACAACTGCTTGGCTACGCTACAAAGACACATAGGCACGAACAACAGATATCGACAACAATGCGAAAGCGTACAGAATAGATGCGAGCACTTTCCAAAATCACCTACGCCTCAGCCTCATCCGTGTCACCTCCTTGTTCCTCCTCCTCGTCAGCTTTCGCCTTCCCCGTCTCGTCCCGTATCCCACCCTCGGAGAAGTTCAGAATCCCGGCCATATCCAACAACCGCACAATCTCCTCCGCCTCCACTACTTTCATCTTCCCAAGCACTTTGTTGACATCATCCAAGTTCTGGGATTTCAGTGCGTCCTGCAGGCTCGGTTCGAACGCCGAAAACACGTCCCACCGCATCTGTAATGCTCTCCTCACGTCCTCGATGTCGACGTCTTCGAACCCAGGTCCTTCTACAACGAGGTGTTCAGGTGGCGGCCCGTCGGGAACGTTGAACGAGATCTGGGTGGACGGGTTCTCTGGGACGAGCTGGATTTGCTCTGCGCCTTCGGCCGCAGCAGCTTCTTCAGCCTTCGAGATACGAACACGTTCGCAGAGGTGGTTGTAAGTGTCTTCAACGTCTTTCTCGAATATGCCTTTGGCGCGCACATCGCCGGCGAGAATCCTAGTAAACGTGAAATAACCATTAGCGTCAAAGGGAACAGCAGAAGATATATTGACACGTACTTCTCAAAGAAAAGTCTGACACCGTCCTTGCCAAGCTTTTCGCAGTATTGGAGAAGGAGGCTTTGATGAACACATTGTTTGGAAAGTTTGGGGTTGCCTGCACTCTGCGCCTGGAATGCCGCAACAAGCAGAGCATCCGTGGCACCAGGCACCACCACATCGTTGTGGTCCGTGATGAACTTCCACGACTGTTGATAATTCTTCACGGGGATCTTTGAGAACTCCTCCAGACGGGGAGTCAGCTCGGGGAGTTCTTCGTCAGCGTCTCCAGATGTCGATGGAGTGAATGTGTCTTCTGCCGCCGTAACGCCTTTGGTGTTCAGAACTTCGTACTCTGTCTTGGTGGACTTGCTCTTGGGGGTATCAATGTGTGCACCTTTGATCGGCGGAGGAGCAGGCTTTGGTGGGACGTACTGTAGCGAGCGACTGTGAGGTCCTGCTCCGAACAAGGTAATTGTGGCGACAACTCACATGTGAATCGAATCCATCGTGCATGTCGTCGCTGGTGATCTTCTTCTTCTGCTCTTCCTCCTCCACCGCCAAATCCTTCCGCATCTTTTCCTGGTGTTCGGCTAACCGTGTGATATGGGTCTGCAAGCCCTTGACCAAAGTGTCGTTCAGACGAGGACTGTCCTTGTCTATTCCCTCTTTCTTCGCATCTTCCCATACTCCGAGCAGCAATGACAACAGCATCTCATCGTAGGTTTGCTGATTCGGTGCGTTGGTGGGGGGTCGATCCGGGGAGGGCTGGGTCTTGAACTTCTCGACCAGCTGAGAGAAATGGGCTGAGCCTTTCTCCTCTACATCTTGCTTGATCTGCTTTATACGAGGTGCAAGGACATCGTTGCAAGCGAGGTCAGCTTGAAGCTGTGCAATGCGCATCCTGCGCTGCTCGCGCTTCTCGTGGATGTCCCGTTGTTTCCATCTGTAAAGATGAACATGATTCCCTGTCTGTCACGACCAACAAGTATTGACGAACCTGACAAGAGACTTCTTGTCCACGTTGGGGTGCCCCTCAATGTCGGAATCGTCAGAGAGCTAGAGGATGGCACGTACTCGGGTCAATCGATTGCTACTGGGGTACTCCGGAAGCCAAGGCTAACCTCGAGATTGTCCCATTTAGAGTAGTTCAACGGCATTGTGATTGTGACGTGCCAGCAGCAGAGTAGAAGAGTAAGAGATAGGTAAGAGTGTGTCTTGAGGTCGGTTTGTGAAAGAGTTGCTGTCCTGCAGTCTAAGTCTAACGATTGAGATGCGCGTACTCGGAGACAAACCGCGATCGGTCCGAAACTGCCTTCTTGGGAAGGAGCGGATCGACTCAGGTGTGCACGGGACGAACCGAACCGAGTGACGTGAAAGTTCGCACGGCCCGGAGCAATCTCCCGGCGCCTCCGACGCACCCGGTCTTGTCATTCGTCTGCGAGCATTTGAAAGCGACCGCAACCCTCTCTTTTCGTGTCTCTCGAGTCGTTCTCTACGCCTGTTATGGTCGTCTTGCCGTCCTTCTTATGATCCACGCCTTGGTGATTTATTTTGTACGTCTTTCATTCGTGTGTGTCGGCTCGCAGCTACTCACGCGTACAACCACAGACTTCTGGTGCTCACAACTGTCGAACAAAACGTGTCTCGCCTTACGTATTTACCTGTTTTGTTCCACGACATTGGGAGCCATAGAAGAGGAGCCGAGGTAGCACGAGAGAAGCTTTGGACAAGGTAGCTGCTGTGAGTTGAATTCAGTATGAGTGTTGCGGATCCGCTCTTATGCATTCTACGACTGCTGTCTAGGCGGATCTACCCCGCGTTCTTCTTGCATTGTGCATACCCTCGGAGGTCTTGATGCTGGAGATTATACATCCGCATCAAGCTGCTTAATCTTGTGCGCTGCTGCAAGGCACATGATTCGAATTTAGACCGCACTGCCGCCGTTCAACAAGATCAACACTTTATAGACCCTCAACGATTGCTCTCGCATCTCTTCTGGCCCTTCCACCCCTCTTTGCCATGGGCCAGTATCCTCAGATTCGCTCATTGGCCATCGCTCTTTTCCTCGTGAGTATTTCGTATCTATTGCCAGCAAAATCGCGGCTGTGGAGGTGTACCTCATGCGACGAGTGTGCTCTCACACGACTAGAAACGCCGTTCTTCCGATTATGGACGTGCTTTACCTCACTCCCCCGAGTTCTCTTGACATCATTATTTCGGCATCTTTACTGACGATTCCTCAAGTCTTGCATGTGCTGAACAGCCGTCAACGTATACACGCATCTACCATGTTGGCACCGTATCCCTACCGTCTACGTTCCAATTCTTCCCCGCCTCGTCCAAGACCCAGCAATCCCGACGCAAGTCCAAGAACTCCGGCGACCAAAAGTCATGCAGCGTCTCCAGATCTGTCTCGGTCTCCACTTGTCCCCGTTCCTGTGCCTTCCCCACGGTCCAGCCCTCAAATTCGCGAAGAATCTCCTTCTATACCGAAAGACGAACCGCTCGCGTTCTTCCCTTCTCCTTCACAACCGCGTAAATTTTTCCGGCTCAAACGGCCTTCAAGCTCAAGCTCAGCCTTGCGACCGACTTATGAGCGTGAGCTATTAGGACCGTCGCTTTCGTCAAACCGAGATGGTCCTTTAGCTCCTCCACGCCCTCCTCGTAATCCTGCCCGTGCAGCAGCATCTCCTCGTCCTCAGACTTCGTCCGGCGCCATTTCGATCGAGGGCAAGAAGCAAGCGTCTCTACTTCAATCGCGATCTCCTTTGATGCGATCGTTCCTGCCTACTGACCCCCTTGCCTTTCCTTTGTCGGTAAGTACTCAGGTTGATCTACAACAGGTTTCCCCGATGAAGCATTCTGACTTGCTTTGGATAGCTGCCTCCAGACCCGCGGTCACAGCAGATCCAACGGCGTAACAGCAGGCGGAAGACCGTTCCTCCCCCAACGCAACCATCCATCAGCGAAGATCCACCGACCCATGGTCTACAATTTTCCACCGCGGACAGGACGATCTTGGAGGAGCTGAAGCAGAAGATCATGGCGAAGGATGCGCAGTTCGTGCTCCGCAATCGCAAGAAGCACCATCCCTACCACGCTACGGAAGTGCCGTATCCAACGTGCTACGATCGCCGCGTGTTGGATAAGTTAGTGCCTTTCATCATATGGTCGCGCGACCAATGCTCATCGAAGCTTTCACAGCGACATATGGGAAACCAAGTCTTTTCAGGTATGTTCTTATCGTGAATACACTGTCATATGTCTGACAATCAGGTACGTATGTTTAGGAAGCATGTGGGAGTGTAACATGGCATACGTTTGATGAGCCGCCACAGAGAGTGTATGTCCACTTTTCGTTATCACCTGTGCCATGTCGTCTGATGACGCTATAACAGGTTGGACCTTGGTTGCGGTGAGTGCACATGGGCTGCAAGAAATCCGAAATGGTGTGCTTAAACCAATTAGGAGCGGGAACCTGGATACTTGACTGTGCTCGAGCATGGAAGGTGCGCTACCAGATCTCACTATCTGATAATACTCCGAACCGACTCTGTGCGTTCCTTGCAGGATACGTCATTTGTTGGTGAGTCTTTCTCTTTACTCTGACCGTCTTCCATTCATGACCATGGCTGTGAAGGACTTGACATCGTGCCTCTTCATCCGGACTTACAGCTGGTCGGCTCGTCGCAACTTGCTTCTCGGATCACATGGGTCCAAGGAAATTTGTATGACGCACTTGTCAATTCGTGTACGTTCAGCACGCTTACCTGTCGAACCCTAGCTTGGAATCGTTGCCATTTCAGGACGAAGAGTTTGACTATATGTAAGATCTCCCCTGCATTCGAGAGCAATGTTTTGACATTTAAGCATATCAGTCACGTCAAACGTATAGCAAGAGGCGTTCCTGAAGACAAGGTCTGTGGTCTCCAGTCTGGTGTTCATATCCTTTGCTCAAAGATTGTCCTAGTGGGATGTGCTGTTCGAGGTACGAAGACTGACTAGTCACTGAGGTCATTTCTCATGTTCTTCACAGGAACTTGCTCGAATTCTCAAACCTGGTGGAGCTCTCGAGATCATCGAGGAAGACTTGTACTTTCCTGGAAGCCTTCGCAAGTCCAACCCCGGTCACTCATCAACATACGCGACCAATCTTTCCCCTGAACCACCACAAATATCTGATCGCCCTCGGGCCCCCACTCCGCTTTCATCGTTCTATTCTCAAGCGATGAATGGGTCATCCACAGCTGCAAATAGCTCGACGCCTGAACTCCCACAGCGTCCACCAATGGCACCAAGATCCCATACCGAGCCGCTTATGCCCTTACCCTCAAGGTCACCAACCGACTATACAGACGCTACGCTGGTCGTAGAGGCTGAAGAGTATCCTCCCGCTCGAAACTCGGATCAACAGCGTCGCGCAGTCGCTGGAGAGGCTCCGGTAGATCCTCGCGACCACTCTATCCTGGAGTTTGTCTATAACGAGATGCACGCTGCTCGGTTTATTAACCTGGAGCCTTTATCGCTGCTGGGCAATACACTCTCGCTCTATTTTAAGGGTATGTTTGCTGTACTCATAGGTGTTCTAGGCTGATCCGGCATCCTTTCTAGATATGCGAACGCATCCTCCAGTGATTGCGAGCTTCCCACCACTCCCTTCCAGCGACACCCGCTCAAACCGCTCTCGGCTGACCTCTTACAATGGCGAATTTCGTTCCGGGCCTGCGCCGTCACACAAGTCTACTATCTCAGACCCGACTGTCCCCGCAGCACATCTTCTGCCCCCACCATCTGGGGTAACGACACCCGAGAGGCGACCTTCTATCACCGCTGATGCTCTGCGAACGGGAAAAAGTCAATTCTTGACCCTTGACGATAGCCGTCTAGATGCGTTCTCGCCTTCGCCGCGCGCGTCGTTCCCGTCTCCTATGCAGAAGAGCCCGAATATGTCCAGGATACGAAGGCAATCTACCGACGCGCTAGGCCGCTCCGAACCGGGGTCGCCTGTGAGTCCGACGAATGACCAAGTGGCCTTTCCAAGCCTCTCCGACAAGAGGAAGACGAGCCGGTTGCCGAACCCGAAATTTGACTTCGACGTCGGATTATTGAACCTGCACCTTTTGCTTCGAACAGAGGAGATTTTGGGATGTGCTGAGGCTATGTGGGACTATGTCCTTGACTATCAACACCTTCATGATCCAATGCGCACAATTCGTCCTACGAATACCCGACCAAGGTCGCTTGTTCATCCTAAGATGCCGCGCAGACCTACTGCGGATCCTATGCACGGCTCGCTCATGGCCCTTTCACGCAAAGAATTCGATATCCTGCTGAGTCGGTTCAACTTGTAAGTCTAGTACACATATCGCATATCTTTTGGGACCATGGCTTACCAATTTCTCCAGGGATATGAAAGACAGCATGGCGCTTAGTGCCGCCGTAGAAAATCGTCTAGATTGGCAGGCTGCTCCTCCCTCTCCCAGTGAACCTCGTCTTGAGTTCGACACTCAGCTGGCCGCATGGAATCGCTTCCAAGCGGATCCTTCGGGATTTCGCCAAACACCTGCCACGGTGTTCACAACTCATGGCATCGGCAACGATTCCACGACGCTCTTGTCATCTACGGGGACCAGCGACGAAGACCACTCTAGCTCCTCATTCTCGCGCTGGGAGAGCACGGACTCTAGTGGTAGTCATCCGAGCTCGAGCTCGACCTCAAATTCCAATAATCACAATGGACACCAGAACCACCCCTACCATCAATCTCATCACGCCCATTCGCCGCATTTGAAGGAGAAGCCGCGGGCGGTCGCTGTCACGGAGACGGCGGTGCGTTCCTCTTCCAGTCACGAACACTCCAAGACGACCGCCGCCCATTCTTCCACCGCGCAGCTGAGCTTCCTCGACCTCCCTGACGAACCCTCGCGACCTGCTCCGTCCGAACGCCAATGCCGCACTTTCCGCGTCATGGTCGCTTGGAAGGCATGAGCCTAACTGGTCCTCTGGTCTTGCCCCTTCTTATCACTCCCGCATTGGGGCGCGTCTCGGTGAACAACACCTGACACGCATAATTGCCAATGGGCACTGTGTTCCATTCCTCTTCTGGCGTTGTCAGGAGCTTGAGCGGATGCGGTTTTTGGGATGGGAACGAGTGCCTGTCCAACTGCTCAATCTCATGCTGCGTGACATACCTTCCTCCAGATGGTTGTCACTCAGCACAAATGCCATACTGGGGCACGAGATGGGACGGGCCGCTGCTCCCCCGCATCGCAAAAATAGAGGACACACTATCGATTCTGGTAATCGAAGGCTAGCGTTACCCAACACTCGATGATCATGCCCCCAAAGCCTACAGCAATCAGTGGATCGTCAACGGGTCCCATCGCCATCTTCACTCGTCCTTCCCATGCATCCTCACGCCCCCAGGCTTCAATCCAATCTCGGTCCCGGCTGTCTTCCGTCGTTCCCTCGCCCGCTCACACTCTCGCGTTCCCACCGCGCCCTCGTGCTCACTGCTTCCGCGTCGTTCACAGTGAACCTACGACCCCGATGACGCAAACGCAAACGCTCCTGAGTCCCCCGATACGCGATCTATCGCTGGGGGTTTGGGACGCGTTCGCAGGGAGAGCATGCCGTAACTGTCGTGGCTATCTCAGTTCGACGTGCTTGGGTGGGAGCGAATGCGGGGGCCTTTGGGATCTGTGGTGTGCATTTTGCTCCTTCGCCCCCTGGGCACTTGTGATGTTGTGTTGTAGTGGGGTAGATCTGGATCGACTGGAAGCGGTACGATGGGCGTATGGGCTTGGGGGTGGCGTAGGAGGGTTATGTGGCCAGCTGGTTGGTACGCTTTCTCTGGGCCTTTCGCTCGTCTAAGTATTGTATTCATGATATCTATTTATTCTTCCTCTCATCTCCCCATCTCTCATCTCTTCACCTCATTCTCTCTGTATTCTGTATTATTCCTCACGATCCCTGTTCACGACCTCTCTCTACCAGCTTCATCGACACCTATTTATCCCGATACGTCTGGCGTAATGTACATATCATCCACCTCCATCCGCGACACCCCCCTCTCTCTTCATGTACCTATAATTATTCTTCCTAGGCCTCCAGATCTATTGTATAATCATCTCGTTTGCAGAAATGAACGAAGTGTTCTCATGAATCAGACTTTGCGACGTAAAGTCGAGCTTCGGCATTCAGTGGATGCAATGACTGTATTATGCACGATTCATCTGAATCTTGATGAATCCGTCACGAACAAACTCGCTCGCCTTCGCCCGATCTCTTCACCCACACATGAACGAACCGACCTGCAAGCGTAAGCTGCAGCATATACGCATCATGCATCAAATTTCAACTCGATACCAGAGCATGCGCAAGTTTTACCTTTTGGATTTTGAGTTCAACTTTCACCCCCGCGTAACGTTACCTCCAGCTGGCATACCAAACGCGGCGTATTTTTCTCTCTCTCTTTCTGATCTCGACTGCGATCTGGAAACGCGAGATGCGGTGGTTAACAAGCAGTGCATTCAGTCAATCTGCCGCGCTGCGCATGCCAACAGGATGTTGACGTATGGTAGTGTGATGAGCCTCTTGTGAGCTCGAACTCGAACAGTTGGAGAGGGCCCAGGGATCAATGACGTCGCGCGTCGTGGACGCGTCTTGCACTGTGCACTGTTCATTATCAGTCTGACGCGCCGAGCTTCGAGTCTGAGTCTGAGGTTCCTTGGCAAACTACGTACATTGACACAACAAGCAAGCCAGACTAGCTATAGCTAAACTAAACGACAAGAAAACAGACACCGGAGTCAACAGAAAAACGCGAGCCAGAGAGGCGTTTCGTTTCGTTTCGTTACAGAGGGCTACATATTGGAGATCTGAGAGAACACCGAGGCGAGATTAGCGATTCGACTTGACTTCGTGATGGAGGCGAGCAAACAGAGACGACAGAGGAGCCAACAAGCCATTCGGAAGACGAGGACGACGACGCGGGGGTCAACAACACAAGAAAGGATTCGATCGTAGACTCTGGGAGTGGTGATTTGGGTGGGTTCGGGAGTATGGCTGAAGGGAAGGAAAGAGCGGAACACATATGTACGGATGAAGGGGGAAGGGGGAGAAAGAGGATAACAAGACGGTCAAACGGGAGATACTAACGAAACAACAGCGTAATTGAACTTCGAGATGAAGGATGAAGAAAAAGGAAAGGAGAAGAGATACACAGGGAAGAGATGCAAAGGCAAGAGAGAAAAGAGAAATGGTATACGCAGGAGAACACGACATTAGAAGCAGGGATCATCGTTCATTATGGTGGTGAACTCCGCAAGAGGGAACAAAACACTCGGGAACAGTAACAACCTCAGAGCACCGAACCAGTCCATCTTCCACGTCCACCCAACGATAAACCCGCGCGCTCTTTACACATTTACACAATTTAAACACTGCAGCAACAACGCGTATCATCAACACGACGAGACTTTCAAGAGCACTATCATAGGACCCAGACATTACCTTCTGCCATAATGATTCCCCTGCTGCACGTTCGGCTGCGCCCACCCAGGATGCTGCGCGGGCAGGCATCCCAGGCTGCTGGGCCGCCGCCGCCCCACTATCATGTCCCGTCGCGTAGTACGCCGGGCCCCCAGGCCCCGGTCCGTACCCAGGCTGACCTCCAGGCTGAGGTTGCCCGTACATGTCCCCGCCGGGATACGGCGCGTGCGCGTAGTTCGGCGAGGGGGGCTGCTGCCCGCCGCGCTGCTGCTGGTGGTCGAGCGGGGACGGGAGCGCCTGCGTGGGCGACATTTGCGAGACGGGGGCCCCTTGGTTCGCGTTGGGCGGGATGGGCAGCGGCATAGTCGTGCGCGTGTGGGGCGACGTTGCGGGGGCTTGTTGTTGGTGTTGGGTTGGGGAGGTTGAGGTCATGGCGGGCGCGTTCGAAGCGGGTGCTTGGGAGCGCGTCGCTGCTGCGGCGGCAGCAGCAGCGTTAGAAGTGTTGGCAGCAGAGGACGAGGTACGCCTACGTTTCCTTCCACCACCGTTATTGTTGGCAGCAGATCCTGCACGCTCTCCTGCATTGTCTCCGCCTTCCGCATCGTCTCCTGCTTCCTCGCTCTCGTCCTTGGAACCCGAGATGGACAGCCCTCCGGGGACATTGGCAGGGCCTCCATGCGAGCCCGGCATGTTGACAGGGTTGGCGGAGCGACCGATGGGAGTACCGATGGGCATTGAAGAGGGAAGCGTGCCGTGTGGGGCATTGAGACAGGCCTGGATGAGATTCTTGCCCTCGGGCTGGGTCACGAGGGGCTGCAGCTTGGCAGTAGTAAAAGTGTAAACGAGACCCGTCTCGGAGACCACAAGCAAGAGAACTTGTGTGCCTGTGAGAGTGGAGAGTTCGTATGCCTGAATGCAAAAAGAGAGACGCGAATGTGCGCCTGGTCAGGACGCGACAAATATCTAGAATGCCGAGCATTGCGCGCACCTTCTTCATGATACCGGCTTTTCGCTTTGAGAAAGTAATGTGACGACGAGACTTGTCCTGGATGAACTCAATCTTAATCTTCCTCCTGCCTGCCTTCTTATCCTTGGGCTTGTCTTCGTCGTCGTCGTCGTCGGCACCACTGTCGGCAGCGTCGTGGTCGGTAATGAAGGTGTCGTCGCCGCCAGGAACGCCGGCGTGAGCATTGGGATCAGCGTGA
>RWJN01000127.1:0-71305 GCA_004332605.1 Steccherinum ochraceum | reverse complement strand
GCTTGCGCTCATAGTACGTGACGACTCGTTCCGCTTCAATTCCTGTCACTGACTTCACGTTATCTGAATCATCTTCTCGCCCTTGTACAGGCTGTCGAGATCACGTCGGCAGACAAAGAAGACGCCTTACTCACGAAAGAAAGATGTTAGCATTTGACGAATTCAGTAACTCGAGATCTGCTCAGCATTTTGCCTTCTTCCAGGAGACTGATGTTGTCCTTTGTTTCATAGCGCTTCAACGACATCTGCACAGTATAAAAGACAGAGGGCTCTGGGTGATGAACCTGTAGGCTCACATCCAACATGGGTTCCAGCTCACTCTTTCACGTTGTCTTCGCAGCCCTTGCTTTCGCTTTCTCTGCAGCACTTGCGTCCGACGTAGGAAGCAGCTCGCCCACGGTCGTTCTGGACACAGCAACGTTCACCGGAGTGACAGACGGTACATCCAACAAGTTCCTGGGCATTCCGTTCGCAGAACCTCCGTGCGTATGCCCGTAACTGCCAGATCTCGACACGCGTATTGATGGTTTTGCACAGTGTTGGCGACCTACGGCTCCGTCTCCCTGTGGCCAATTCGCCTTACATTGGCTCACATGACGCCACCCAGTTTGGACCTGCCTGTCCTCAACAGCAACCGAACTTGACCCTCCCGCCTCAAATGGCTCCCGAAGCAGCCAGCTTCCTCACAGCCGGGCTGACCATTCTCGACTCCCCTCAGTCCGAAGACTGTGCGTACCATTCTCTCTGAATCGAGGACATCTCAAGGAATGACGCATCCTTCTTCCAGGTTTGACCCTGAATGTTTGGACTCCGGCCGGAACACAGGAGGGAGCGAACTTACCTGTCGCTGTTGTAAGTCTCACTTTCATAGTGTCGAGGTAGACATGTGCTCAATGATATCCTATGAACTGCCCAGTGGATTTACGGAGGTAAATCAATATCGCCCACCTAACCTCATTTGTTGATCACGTACGATGTAGGCTGCTTTGAGTTTGGTGGCACAAGCAGGTGAGTGTGATCGCCGACTCCAGCTTTCCGTCCGGACTCTGATCACTTTCTTCTCCAGCTACGACGGAGCTGTTATTGTGAATCGTTCGATTGCGCTGAATCGACCTATGATCTACGTGAGTATGAACTATAGGCTCGCGGGTAAGCTATTCCATAAACTATTGCATAATTGTTATTCTTTACTGAGCGTCGATGTAACGTTCGCAGCACTCGGCTTTCTCGCCAGTAAGGAGGTTAAAGAAGCAGGGGTCGCTAACCTGGGGCTACAAGATCGTGCGTCACATAATTTGCAGTGAATTTAGAACCGAGTCTGACTGTACCGACATCCTGTCAGAACGTCTCGCATTTCAATGGGTTCAGAAGTACATATTTGCGTTCGGTGGAGATCCATCCGAAGTTACACTGTAAGCGCAGAGAAGTCTTCTGAACAAAATGTGTAAACTGAATATCATTTGTAGTTTTGGAGAATCTGCAGGCGGCTGGTCCATCGGAGCTCATATGGTGGCCAACGGCGGCGACACCGGAGGTCTATTCCGCGCCGCTTTCATGGAGTCTGGGTCACCTTTGCCAGTTGGTGATATCACTGAAGGACAGCCGCTGTACGACGCGATTGTCACCCACGTCGGTTGTGATGCTTCTCCAGATACGCTGGAGTGTCTTCGGCAGTCACCCTTCGACAAGCTGAAGGCAGCAATTGATGCTTCACCCAATCTATTCGATTATGGCGCGGTAGGTGCATGTGCCAACTCGTCTCAAGACAACACACCTAATCCTCGTCTAGACCTCGATCTTGGCTTGGGCCCCTCGTGCAGACGGAACATACATCGCAGATAGCCCTCAGCAGCTGCTACTTCAAGGAAAGGTCGCACGTATTCCGGTCGTCGATGGGGTGAGCTGTGACACTTTCTTTTGCCCGGTCACTTTCTGACGTTAAGCTAGGATTGTGATGATGAGGGCACTAACTTTGGCGTGGCCTCACTGAATGTGACGTGCGTCTATATTTGTCCTTGCAATTGGAGCCTGAGCTCAAGTGTGCCATTCCATAGGTCCGATGCGGATTTTGAACTCTACCTCGAGCAGTTCTGGTCGCCAGATTTCTCGAGCGATGACATCGCCAAGTTATCGCAGGCTTATCCTGCGGACATCACACAAGGCTCTCCTTTTGACACAGGCACTCAGAACGCTCTGACGCCCGAGTGGAAGAGGATCGCTGCTGTCGTCGGTGACTTTGTGTTCGAAGCACCCAGGCGATTTTTCCTGCAGCAAGTGTCTGACAAGGCTAACACATGGTCGTATTGTACGTAAAACTTACTCTCTATGTGGTGCCGTTTCTTACCGCTCTTCTTCAGTGAGCAAGAGAATGAAGTCTCTTCCAGACCTTGGTTCGGTAAGTAAATTCGCTTTACTCCCCATACAAATTCTGCACTCATACGAGGTGCACATGATAGGCTCATACATCGGAACTTCCCAACATGTACGGACCGGGAGATCTCACGGACTACCTCATCAACTTCGTGAATGACCTCGATCCGAACGGTCCGACCGTTCTCTCTTGGCCGAAATACGATACGTCATCCGCTCAGTTGTTAACCTTATTGGACGGTTCACCTTCGGAGACGATTACGGCGGATACATTCAGGGAAGATGGGATAAATCTTGCGATCGAGTTGTCTTTGAAGTATACCATCTGAGCTCGTGCTTGAGCGTAGAACCTAGGTCAGTATTATGATGGTTTTCAGTTCTGCGGACTTCGATGCTCATAGATCTTGTCTCTCAGATACATAGTAACACCTACATTCTAATGTTCCATGCCCCAGCACAATCCAATTTCTGCCAATCCGTGTTCTTCGCCTCACGCTGATTCAGCCGATATTCCTATGACCTACACGCTTGTTGCTTTGATCAGGAACGCCGTCCGAATCTCAAGGTCACAGACGGCCGGGCGCGCAGCTTGAGCAGCATTCCGGCCAACAGAACGTGTGGCAAATTCCCGCGTAGCGATCGCATTGTCATGAACGTTGCCCTTTTCCGGTCGTTCCCCATTGAAGAGACCTCTCAGTCTTGTTCCGTGACTTGTTCATTCCTGAATTGCGATGTCCAGTTCCTGACAAGCCTCTCACGCTATTCAAGCCCCACGCAATGGACTTCGCAATTCAAACAGTGCACGAGCTTTGCGAAGACCTGAAACGACCTCCTTGGCCTTTTCTCAATCGCTTCGACACTGACCGCCATGCCATGGCCGCATGCGAAACTTCATTCTTTTATATCATGTGTTCACTGACAAAACATACTTTCGACACAAGTCATCGCGAACTTGACGTTTGAATATCTATCAAGTCGCAAGCCAACAACTTGAAGGTCGAGATGCCAAGCTATGCACAAGTTGGATTCTATCATCTATGCGTCTTGGCATCTCGAAGTTTGCATGTATCTCTGGGAACAGGATCTTACTCACGACGTACATGAGGCTTCGGCCACTGTCGACATTTGATGTGTTCCTGCTCAGAAATCACACCCTCGAACTGTTTACGAACGAAGGACATGCGGAACTTGCAGTTGACTTGACTTGGAGGCGATTTCGACGAGATGGCATCTTGAAGCTGATATAGACGCCCGTTTTGCCATGACACGGCCGAGCAGGGCCGAGCACGACCGCCATCGGATGTCCTTGCTTTTCTTCCTACCATTCCTCGTACTCTGCTCTTGAGGTTACCCCACCTCCATGCACGTTTGTCGCGCCCGCCAATTGACTTCTCAGCCATCAGCCATTATGTGACAGACCAGTGCATGGAGACGACATGTCAGGAGATAACCGCCGCTAAAGTCCTCCCGGTGGCCTGCAAACTCGCATTGACGGAGAGTCTCAGTAACGTCACTTGAACAACAGCCCAGCTGCCTATAGGCTAATTCAGCTTTCCTGAAGCACCGTACGATGTACTCTCGGAGATCCTCCGGACCAATTAGAGGACTCGCTTTCCTGTGAGTGATTTGAAGGCTCACAGCTTCGAATTCGTGTGTCCATTTGTCCTGATCGTAGTCGCATAGCAGGCGCAGTTGTCTCACCCTCCAGAGCTTCACATACCGCGTGTCCATTCGCGCTCAAGGCTAGGCGAACTTGACAGCTGAGCGTCATGAATGCATCGTCGCCACACTGTGATGCACTGCAGCTGGGGGAAATGGCGGTCTCAAACGGCCTCTGCTAGTGAGTCGCGTTGTTTGTCTACACGTGCATAGCGAATGACAACCAGCGAACCATTGTCTTTGAACCAGGTGATTTGCCCGCCGTGAAGTGAATTCCGCTTCTTGCGTCAGGTATAAAGAACAACGAGAATACAGAATGATAGCGTCACCTTCCACTTCTATTCTTTTCGCCCTCTTTTCGTTGCCTCCTCCACGGAATGGCCTTCGGTGCGCTTCTTCGCGCTCTCACAATCGCGTCTGTCGTTTGTGGCGTCGTTGGAAACAATACGCCCGACATCAGCAGCGTCGCGCCCACCATCGTGCTCGACAAGGGTACTTTCGTCGGAGTCAGCAACGGGAACGTCACTAGTTTCCGTGGTATCCCCTTCGCGGAGCCTCCGTACGCGTTTTTTCTCTCCAATTTTTTCCTGCTTGCTCACTTTCTTTGTTGACAGTGTTGGAAACAACCGCTTCCGCGTCCCAGTTGCCAACGACCCGTACACCGGCGTACACTCCGCTGCGAACTACGGGTTGGCATGCCTTCAGCAGTCGTCTCCGCTACCCATCCCTGGTCCAGGAGGATTGGGCATGAACGAGTTCATCACCGGAAACTCCGCCAACTCTGAACTCGCGCAAGGCGAAGACTGTAGGTGTTCTTGTACTCAGTAGATTGTTTTCGGACCTCTCACTCGATTTTTCACAGGTCTGTTTCAGAACGTCCATATTCCTGCCAACACGAAGCCTAACGCCAAGTTGCCCGTCGCTGTCTGGATCTTCGGAGGTATGCATCACCAGCAGCTCATGCCACAGACTTGTCCAGTGACTCACTCATTACTTTTGGTCAGGTGGCTTCCAGTTCGGCGCAACCAACGCGTGAGTGTGTCCACGACGCCTAGGTAACAGTGGCCCAAAATTCTTCTGCGCAGGTACAATGGTAATGCCATCGTCCAACGCTCCATTGCTATTGGAGAGCCCGTCGTCTACGTCAGCATGAACTACAGGCTTTCAGGTATGTTCGAAGTTCTCTTGAACTCATGGCCTAGATCTGACATGATGCACATAGCCTTCGGCTTCCTGTCCTCTAAGGAAGTCAATGAGGCAGGTGTCGGTAACTTAGGTCTGCAAGACCGTGAGTACCTAGCGATGTTCCGCCCAAGCTCGGTCACTGACTTCGATCCCAGAACGCCTCGCCCTTCGTTGGGTCCAAAAATACGTCCATCTCTTCGGTGGTGACCCAACCAAGGTCACTATGTACGTCCATCCACTCTTCCACCTCTGCATCCCGACTCACCAAATTTTTCGTACTCCAGCTGGGGCGAGTCTGCCGGAGCCCTCTCGGTTGCATACCACCTCGTAGTCAACGGCGGTAACGCAGAGGGCCTCTTCCGTGGCGCGGTCATGCAATCCGGCTCTCCCAACTCCCTCAGCGACGATCCCATCCTCGCTCAATCTTTGTACGACGGTCTCGTCAATAAGACTGGATGCACGAACTCTACCGATACTTTGGATTGCTTGCGTCAAGTGCCTGCTGCTCAGATCAGCAGTGCGATGAGCGCGACGCCTGGGTTATTTGCGAATGGCGTGAGTGATACACTAGGTGGTCCTTGGTTGATAGTAAGACTGATTGTGTTGCTGGCAGTCGCTTCATCTGGCGTGGCAGCCTCGTGTGGATGGCAAGTTCATTACGGATCTTCCTGGTCGCTTGGCTGCCAATGGTAGCATCGCGAGGGTGCCTTTCATCGGAGCGGTACGTACGATTGGACTTACTCGTTAAACGTGCTGAACCTCTCCCGATTTATCAGGATGTTGACGATGAAGGAACTATCTTCGGTTTGTCCTCATTGAATGTTACGTACGTCTCTCTGAATCCGCGTTTCACCAACTCATTGATATCTACCCCCACAGGGACGACGCTGGCTTCCGCAACTACATTACGACTTTCTTCCTCCCTAATGCCACGAGTGCCCAGGTCGATCAAGTTCTCCAACTATACCCATCCGACCCGACTCAAGGCTCTCCCTTCAACACCGGAACTCAGAACGCTATCACGCCTCAGTTCAAGCGTATGGCCGCTTTCCTCGGTGACTTCGTCTTCCAAGCTCCGAGACGTGCTTTCATGCAGGAGACCGCTGGGAAGCAAGATAGTTGGGCACTGCGTACGTCTTGATGGTGTTTGCGAATGGATTTCCGATACTGATGATATTTGATTTACTGTAGAGATTCAGCGAGGAAAGATGACTCCCGTCCTTGGCTCGGTGAGCTTCCAACACCCGTTTCACTTCTTCTCCAGCAGACACTGATCGCACACTTCCAGTTGCACACCAGCGACATCAGCCTCGCCTACGGCGGAACCGATCTCACCGACATCGTAGTCAACTTCGTCAACCACCTCAAACCCAACGGCAAGACCGTCCTGCAGTGGCCCAAATACTCTGCGTCGAACCCGCAGATGCTCGCTCTCGTCGACGGGACGATGCCCCAGCAGATCATCAACGACACTTTTAGGCAGGACGCGATGGCGTTTTTGTTCAGCTTGAATGAGAACTTTGTCAACGCTACCGCTAATTGTGAGCTCGATTCTTTGTTTTTCCCTTTGTTGAGGTGCTGATAGTGTGCGTTTTTGAGAGCTCCGGCATCTTCATCAAGGTTGGCTCAGCGGAGGTGTCTTTATAAGACTATCAAGGGATTGTCTTCATACCCGTGTCTCTCTTTCTGAAAGAGAAGCATTGTACTCTTCTTGGACTCGATCTTCATACCCTCGTTTTACGCACTGAAGGAAGCTCGGGCTCCTTTGGCTTTTAGACTAGTATGGACTCGTACACAATCAGTTGAGCAGTTGACAGAGCTACTAGTATGTCCTCGTAATACATACCCTTACTCATCGTTGGACCCTTTGAGCTATCGTGATTGTCAAGATGCACGATTTTTGCTCGAACGATTCAACGAAGTTGCTTTCGGCTGCGAGATCCTGGCGTCGATCGACAGCTGCACTGAAGGCGTTCGGAAGAGTGTTCTCGCGTGCCGACTGTTTGTTCATCCGAGGCTATAAACAACTGACGTCAGAGGCCAAGTGAGTATTACTTCTGTTGCTTTGACTCAGAATGCTCGCTGTTTGTTCGTACGAGCTCGTGAATCGTGAAGATCATCCGGCGATGCGCCTTTTGTCAAAGGAAGGTTGGTTATTTGCGACTAACACTAGGCGTAAACCGTTCAGCCGATGCGATTATTTGGATCCTCGATCGATGCCCTTGCTCACATGCTCTCCAAGTCTTTCGTACACTGTGTATGTCGCAGCTACCTCGCACACGACTAGCACGACATGAGCAGGTAAATTTTCTCAAGAACCTGAAAATGAATCGCATGCCGAAGCCACGGCTGCAGCTGGCTGTGTTTTATCCGCTGCCGCGCTGGAGATGCTGAAGACTAAATTGGAGCAGAATGACGAACGGTGCGGACGCAAAAACACAGAATTGAGAGGTCTCGAGCGTGGAGAAAGAGATCAGAAGTGTCGCCGAGCAGCCATTCGTAATCCACGCAGGCTCCGGACTGCACCAGAATCCCAGCTCCTCGCCTCAAATACCTCCTTCCGTCCTCTCCCACCGACGTCCATCATCTCCATCCTCCTTCCACGGCCCGCAGATTGACTTTCGACCTTCGTCGTGTCTGATTTCTGCTGTTCTTCCAGCTCCTGCATCCTCGCTGCCGATTGTGGTCCAAACGATCCGCCCATCGCCTTCCGTGGACGAGCTCTGACGGTGCCTCATCGATAAAGTTGCCGTCTATATCTACGTGCGACAACCCTCCCATCCTCCATCGCACAAAAGCCAGCCATGTCGTTCTCCCGCGCAACCTCCCAAGCACCCAGGTCTCCCGCGCACGTAGCCACGAAGGAGCCGATCTCCTTTCGTCACACGTCGCCCATACCCAATGGTCGAGGCGACCGCGACCGCGAGCCCTCGCCCAAATCCATCGCATCCGCCCTCCTCTCGCCTGTGCCGGCTAGCAAGGCCGTACTCCCTCCGGAGAAGGAGCTTTTCAGGGAAAGAGAGGGTTCGGTGAAGCCGGTCGCTGCTGCTGAGAAAAAGGTGAGCCTCTTTCGGATGGGTCGGATCAGCCAGATGAGGGCAGTCGAGTTGCCGTTGTTGGAGGAGTGGATGAGAGGGACCAGGTGGGCGGGCGTAGTGGGTGGGAAGGGGAGGATCTGAGGGCTTTATGCGGTGCTCCCCGTCGTGCGCGGATGTCTCAGGCTCAGGCTTGTTGCTGCATCTTTTGAGCTCGAGCTTTCGTCGCCGTCGACGACGACGACATCCTCTCCTTCCTCTACTGCTCGCTCGGGCAATCTCGTTCGGTGTGGTGTATTCCGGCGGCGTGACACATGTCTACCCACGTCGCTTCTTCCTTTCCCTCAGCCTCCCACCTCGGCTACGCTCTTCATTCACCTTATACGCCGTATGCTGATACCCACCTCTCCATGATGATCCAGTCCCAGGAGCCACCTGCTGCTGCGCCTGAACCGTTGCCGGAGGAAGATGTGATCGACATGGAGACGTTTGAGCAGATCCTGGAGTTGGACGACGGGGAGACCCGCGAGTTCTCACACGAGATGGTGAAGGAGTATTTCAAGCAGGCGGAGAAGACGTTTGATGACATGCAGGAGGCGTTGTGAGTGTCTCTGGCTTATTTCCGAGGACGATGGATTGAGTGTGTATGGCTTTGTAGCAACAAGGACGACCTCGATGAGCTGTCGAAACGGGGTCACTTCCTCAAGGGCTCATCCGCAGCGCTGGGAATCTCCAAAGTCCAAGCGTCGTGCGAGATGATCCAGAACCTGGGCAAATTGCAAGAAGGGGACAAGACGATCCCGCAACCGGAAGCACTCGCTCAATTGGAGGTGCTGCTCCCACAAGTGAAGGTTGAATACGCCGTTGCGAAGAGGTGGTTGCAAAACTTCTACGCAGCGGAAGAAGCGGCAGCGGAGGATTGAAGCTTTTCTGCCGCCATCGCCATCGCTCCAAGCGAGATGTTCGGATGGCAGGGCCTTGCTGCACGCTGGGGGGAGCAGGACATCATCAGCCCGAGGATTGGGATCGGGCCTTAATTATCCGGTCTCATCCTCGACGCTGCGGGTGGAGGGTCTGGAGGCGACACATAAGGGTGGTCAAGCTCAGGTCAGGTCCGGATGGGACCAGTCGAGTGGGGGAAGTTTTTTGTTTGCTTTCGTTTTCGTCGCTGTTACTTTGCTGCACTCGGAACACGCCATTCTCAGCCATTGAATCATCTCTGCTCGCTTTCTTCTTTTCAACCACTCTTCATCTCCTCTTACCTTTGCCTATCGTTCGTCACTCAACACTGTTCACCCTCTGCCCCCCTCTGCCCCATCCTCACGATCGCTTGGTAGCTTTACGAGTACGTTGTAGGTTTAGTTCACCGTAAGCAGTATCTCTCATCCAAGACGTGCGCCATTGCCGTCACCTATGTACTTAAGCATCATCAACTCCATGTTGTATTTCATGACCTTCTTTATGGCCTTGCTATCATTTCGAGAGAGGTATGTCCACCTGGTTGTTTCTAAGTTATCAATGTCTGCACAGGTCTGACAACGAGAGCGACGACTCGGCGATCGGGACCGAGCCAGAAATAGGCGCCAAGCAAAGCAGTGATCAGATAAGATCGGCTGCATCGGCAAGCACGTGTCTGAGATCTCCGATCCTGCCTCTGGCCAGCCATCATCGTCACGTCCTCGTCTTTCTTCGTTCCGACCACGAGGCATCGACCAGTATATTCACAAGTTCGTAGTTTGGAGCTGGTCAACCAAGAAGGTGCGTAGCTGTATTCTTATGTCTTTCATGCGTTGAGCTGACTGTTACGACATCAGTGCGATCAAAGACGCGTTGGTCGTCGAGGTCACTTTGCCGGAGTGGTTAACGGGATCGCCTGCTATTCTTCTGTGGCTCGTAGCGGTTGTGCTTTGCACGCGAGTGTTCGAATCGCTCAGGTGACGCTTTTTTGTCTTCGCTGCAAACGGCTGAAGTTGTTGACATGTTGACGTGGACAGGTAAACCGCACAACGCCAGTGGCGGTGCCCGGCCCACCACGATCGACCTTCCTCAAACAACCGCAGGCGCGCGTGAAACGGACTGCACTAAGACAGCTAGTACGAAGCTTGTGCTGACAGTGGTACGAAGATTGCGAGTCGGAGTACTAGTACTGGTTGCCGGTGAGTTGTTCGGGTTGAATTAGCTCTGCTGAGGTGGGACTTGGGATTCCTTTTGAGGTACTCACACGCCTTCGCTCCCGCAGCTACACAATTGTCCATAATTATGAAAAGTGTCCGGCTTGGTCCACTACGTTTCAGCGCATCCGGCTAGTCCGGTCTTTTTGCAACCTTGTGGAGATGTGGTTGTCCTCAACAAGTTCGAGCCAGATAGGCCTGATATGTAGCTGGGAATGCCACCATGAAGATGTTTGGACTTGAAGATGACGTTTTGAACGAGAGCACAGTCGGTAGGGGCTTCTCATCAGCATAGCTTCATTATGGAATCTGACATACCTCTCTTGACTACCAGGCGACATCTCGGCTACTTAAGTCGGGTTGGTATCCTACTACGACTCTGCTATCACTCTTAGGACTCTGTTCACCGCACGTTCTGCTCACCATGGTTTTCGACTTTTACTTGTCATGCGCATTCGCCGTTGTCACCCTCATTCTGATCTGGTGGATGAGGACTAGGACAACAGCCCAGCGATTGCCCACTCCACCAGGACCCAAAGGTCTTCCGTTCATAGGCAACATCCATCAACTCCCTCTAGAGGGGCAGGAGCTTCTTTTTGCGAAGTGGGGGAAGGAGTTTGGTGGGTTCCTCATCTCATGTTATGAAGTGTTCTTGCTTATGTCGCATTACAGGCGACATCGTCTTCGTCAAGTTCTTCGGCACGCCCGCTCTCATCCTGAACAGCTACGAAGCGGCAGAAGACCTCCTCATCAAGCGCAGCGCGCTCTACTCCCATCGTCCGCCCTTCATTGCTCTCAAAGAGTTGTACGTCCACGTCGTCCGTGTCCCAGCATATTTCTAGGTGCTAACGATAAGAACGCGGTAGGATCGGCTGGACAAGCATGCTCCCTCTCATGCAATACGACAGCCAATATCGCAAGATGCGGGCGTGGTTCTCCGCAGGCGTTTCCAATAAGACGGCCGTGGAAGGCTTCAAACCTCTCGCGAGGAGGGAGACGTACGGCTACTTGGCATGGATATTGAAGGATCCGGATGCCTGGGAGGCTCTATTTGCTCAGTGAGTATCTCAGAACGAGAGGCAGTCTGGCTTACTCGGCTGATTTTACTTTCGTAGATACGGTGCTGCTATGATGCTCGATGTTGCGTATGGGTATAAAGTCACCAGCCCTGATGATGAACTGGTGAAGATAGCTTCGCTGGCTATGAATGGCACGGCGCGTTCCGGCGAGTACGTGCTCGTCCTCATTGCGCGTTGCTAGAGCTCTTCTCACTCTCGATTTGTCCGTAGTGGCTTCGGACTAATTTTGGACTTCCTTCCGATTTGTAAGTCTCCACACCTCAACCGGTATGCATCCTACGGTACGCTGATTTTCGCTTCAGTGAAGCATTGGCCTGCTTGGATGCCTGGTTCGACTCTCAAGTCACTCACGAATGCGACGCGAACGCAAGTGAATCAAATGCGCGACCTTCCGTTCAAGTGGGTTCTTTCAAACATGGTATGCTTATCTTTCGATCGTCGCACTTCCGGTCTCACCATACGCTCTCTGCAGGAAAAGGGGGTTACGACCTCTTCATTCCTTCAAAGCCTGCTGGAGAAGTACATGCAGAAGGGTGCTATCCCAGAAGCAGAAGAATTTGATATCAAGAGTGCTGCAGCGACGGTCTACGGAGGTAGGCCCCCATTGCTCTGACGAAGTCTGCATCCATTTAACTGACACTCGATGTACACAGCGGGCACTGACACTGTACGACTTTTATATCTTTCCTTTCATTCTGCCGCTGATATTGACGGCTCCCCAGATGACCGTTACTCTGATGACGCTTATGATGGCAATGGTCAAGTTTCCGGAGGCATACTACAAAGCCCAACAAGAACTGGACCGCGTCGTTGGCCATGACCGTCTTCCCGAATTCGAGGACCGGGACTCCCTGCCATACTTGAACGCCTTCCTGCTCGA
The DNA here is from genome assembly GCA_004332605.1 of Steccherinum ochraceum. Classification (NCBI taxonomy): domain Eukaryota; kingdom Fungi; phylum Basidiomycota; class Agaricomycetes; order Polyporales; family Steccherinaceae; genus Steccherinum; species Steccherinum ochraceum. The sequence goes on along the minus strand of RWJN01000127.1, from coordinate 58,926 downwards.
GGTCTACCGGTGAGTGTTCAACACCTTCTGCTTTGGATAAACGTGACACTCAGAGGATCCTCGTACAGATGGCATCCTCCTTTGCTGCTTGGTGAGCAGCATTTGTGCGGCAGTCTAGACGTTAGATTTGATACGTTTGTGTATAGCCCTTCCGCACAGAATACTCCAAGACGACGTGTACAGAGGATATCACATTCCCGCAGGTACCGTCGTTATCCCAAACGTCTGGTTCGTATCATGCCAACCCAACCTCACTTTCCTTCGGCGCCGCGCGCGATCTCTTACTGACGCGCTCGGCTGGTCAATAGGAACATGTCCCAAGACGAGTCCAAGTTCCTTGAACCTGAGAAGTTCCGCCCAGAGCGGTTCCTTGGTCCAAATCCCGAGACCGAAGTAGATCCCAAAGACTTCGCGTTTGGCTTTGGTCGACGGTGCGCTTGTGCTCTCTCCTAGTTGAGGCCTTCTCTCCTTTAATGTCATGCTCATAACTTTGTGCAGCGTTTGTCCCGGGAAAGATTTCGCGGATTCGAGCAGCTTCCTGCTCGCTGCGTGTATCATCAGCACGATGGATGTAGCTAGAGCGAAAGACGATAACGGGGTAGAGATCGATCCGCCGCTGGAGTTTTATCAGGGAGTCACAAAGTGAGTTCCTATGTAGAAAACATACCGTCAAGTATACGAAACGCTAATCGCTTATGTTTCGAATCCATTAGCCGCCCCAAATCGTTCAGCTGCAGAATTACCCCGCGCTCGCAGAAATCCGCGGAGTTAATCAACCAAATGCATGAGCTAACCAAGGTAGCTTGAGGCTTGGCAGTGCGCAGATCCATATGTTATCCTTTTATCTTTAGTGTCATTTCAACGTTCCATATTTATCTACTACCAGACGTTCGCGTGTAATGCTATCAGTATTCGAGTTTGCAGCGCTGTTTCTTTTCAAGAAGACCGAGGACGCGTCCTTTCCATGATGTTTCAATTCGTCTACTAGTCTTCACCTTCGGGATCCATGACAAACACTCACCGCATCCAACGCGTTAGGTTAGACGAAGGACAAGGTTCAGCCCCTCAGGCCTCCAGCCTCCGACAGGGCTGTGGGACGTTGACAGATGCGAATATCTCCTACCCTGTAGTGAATTGGCACGCATATATACGAAGATATGCCTCACCTTGCGAGTCAAAATGTCTCCTTCCTTGCATTCCGACATTTCAGCAGCTGCGATGCTACTACTAATCGCATTAGCGTTGATTTCCTTTGTGATCATCTGGCAGAGGCCTCGTCGAGGCAGTCGTCTACCGCTTCCGCCCGGCCCGGCAGGTCTCCCTTTCATCGGCAACATACACCAACTCCCTGTTGAGAACCAAGAGGTGGTTTTTTCTCAATGGGCGAAGGAATACGGTGAGCACGTCCTTCGTATTTCAAAGTGGTCAGCTGAACATCCGGGATTTGGATAGGCGATGTAGTCTTCGCCAGGTTCTTTGGTGTCCCAGTCATCATTCTGAATAGCGTGGGCGCCGCTCAAGATCTCTTGGTCAAACGGAGCGGGAACTACTCGGACAGGCCTGCGTTTGTGGCAATGAGAGAACTGTGAGTGTTCTGCGTCTGATTTTGCAGGAAAGAAGAGAAGACTGATACGTGATACGTCTTTTCAGGGTTGGATGGGATACGATGTTACCTTTGCTGACTTATGTCGATCAAAGATTCAAGAAGATTCGTACTTGGTTCAAGGAGATCCTCAGTTCGAAAGTGGCCTCAAACAGGCTGAAGCCTCTGCAAAGACGTGAGACGTACACGCTCCTCAACTTGCTTTTGACACGTCCAGAGGAGTATACATCGCACCTTGTTCGGTACGGAGTTTGCCTTTTCTCAATCGGCCAGTTGGCTCATTTGCCGTATCTTTCATCTAGCTTTGGGGGCTCTGTATTGCTTGACGTAGCATACGCGTATAAGGTCGTCACTGATGACGATCCTCTGCTTCAAGCTGGTGAAGCAGCGATGCATGGTACTGCACTTGCGGGCAGGTAGGCTGCATCTAGTATCAGTATGACAGTGCTATGTTTGACTCATTATGTACTTGGTTTGCGTGTGCTTAGTGGGTTCGGGCTCATTCTCGACTTTTTCCCAACACGTACGTCACGTCTTAATGCATTGGACTCAAAAAACATCTGATCTAGAAGTTTTCAGTGAAGCATTGGCCGATGTGGCTACCCGGTTCGGGGTTTAAACGGACAGCCAAGGCTACGGGTGTCCTGGTGGATCGACTGAAGAATGTGCCTTACAACAAAGTGGTTTCCGACATGGTTCGTCTTCCTACCTCATAAGCTTGATCGTGTCGATTGAAAGCTAATCTCAAATGTTTTAGGCGAAGGGAAAGGCATCATCTTGCTTCCTGGTTGATCTTCTTGAGACGCACCTTCAGCGTGGTCCAATCTCAGACAGTGATGTTCAGGACATCAAGACAGCAGCTGCAACCGTCTATGGAGGTACGCTTTCCACTGTGTAGATCGGGGTCTTGGGCTCATAACTATTGGCAGCCGGAACAGATGCCGTGAGTACGCGAGGGCTTGAATAGCAGCCAGTGTGATTACAGCGTTGCTCATCTTCTTCACAGATGTCCGTGTTCTTGATCAACTTCATTCTAGCTATGGTCAAACACCCCGACGTACTACGAAGAGCGCAGGACGAGATTGACAGGGTGGTTGGACACGAACGACTCCCAGACTTCGACGACAGAGCGTCCTTACCTTACTTGGATGGCGTACTGAGAGAAACATTCAGGTGGGTCACTGTACTTTCTAATACGTATGAAAGCTCACCCTAGTTTGCAGATGGCACCCAACGTTCCTACTAGGTGTGTAGACCCGTCAGCCCAAGCCTCTGCATCCGGTGCCCTGAAGCGCAAATTATATAGGACTCCCACATAGATCCATGCAAGATGATGAATACATGGGCTACCGGATCCCCGGAGGTGCTATCGTATTGGCGAACATCTGGTAGAGATCGTTTCATCAACGAGAGCTTCAAATCCCGAGGCTGACCACTTTACAACCAGGCATATGTCTCAAAACAAGGCCGAATTCCCAAATCCTCATGAGTTCCGTCCAGAGCGATACATTGGTCCAGACCCTGAGTCAAAGGCGGACCCACGGGAATTCGCTTTCGGTTTTGGACGTCGGTGCGTTTCGTTCTAGGCAATCTATGATCTATGATGCTGAATTCGTATCAGAGGTTGCCCTGGCAAAAGCTTCGCTGATTCCAGCGTGTTCCTCTTGGTCGCGAATATTGTCGCCACAATGAATTTGGCGAAAGCGAAGGATGAGAACGGCGTCGAGATCGACCCTCCCTTTGAGTTCGAACAGGGTGTTACGAGGTAAGCTCTTCCATCTGGCTGCCCCCCTTCACGAGTGATAGCTATTTACACCAAATGATCAGTCGGGCAAAACCATTTCGGTGCCATATTTCGCCCCGCTCGCCGACCGCCCTCAGACTGGTACAGCAGATGCGAGAGATGACGAAAGAAACCTGATATATTTGATATCGTTAGCTTAGTCCTTGTATTGCATACGCTTTGCAGCACGCTCCTCATGCAAATGCTCGATTTCCTTTGAGTCTATCACTTGGAACGGCCACGTCAGCCAATTGCCGCCGCTTCTCCCACTGGGGAGGTCCATGTCCTCCAACATCATATCAGCGGCTTGTGGCCAGCTAAGTAGAGTAACGCTTATCAGTCAGATGATGAAAAGGATATCATGAGGACGTGGACTTACTTGAGGAAAGGGAATCCTCCTCCAAACACCTCGTTCATGTCTGCCACCGAATGTGGATACCGCTTCCTCCACCACATGTTCCACTCATCCGCAACGCGACGCGCTTCTTCGGGAGAGGGCGGGATCTTCAAGAACGGGTCGCCAAGGAAGTAAGACGATATCCAGTGGGCGTGAAGCTCGGCGGTGTAGCAGAAATTCGTGGAGTATGTAGTGCCGTTCATGGCGAAGTCGCGGTTCAGGATGTTCTTGGCGGGTACAAGCCCACGATAGAGCGGAACTCGTTGAGGAACGGCGGTGGTGTACAGAGGTGGTGGATGGGAGAGTGTTGGATAATTGAACAAGTCATCGACAGGTGGCACAGGTACGGGGTCGAGGCCGAGATCAGCACGAGTCTCGTCTGTGATACATTGAGCGACACTCGTCATTCTAAAGCACTGGAACGTACCATCAAATAGCTTTGTCCAAGACGATTCATAGCCGGTACAAACGACCACAGCGTTCGCCGTTATACGTTGACCGTCTGCAGTCTCCACTGTCACCGTTGGCGAACCACTCGCGTCTGTACTACTGGATTCCGAATATCCCACAACCCTCGCCGGTGCAATGATCTCGATCTTCCCGGCGTTGACGAGCGCGTGAAAGCGGTTGGGATCCGGGATGCCTTCGTCGTTGCTATGAACACTCCAAAAGAGGTCATGCGTGTTATGAAGAGGTGATGAGTCGGGTACGTTCATGGCTTTGAACTATGCATGGCTCGTGAGCGGTCAAGCACGAAATCTCAATGAAAGATAAGCACTCACAGAATCTGAAGTCATCATACTCCAAAACCACTCGATGAACAAACTTCCCACCAGAGTACCATGTAGAAGACGCCTGATATGATGACGTCAGCTCGGGACCACAAGGAATCAGAGAGACGACTACGTACTCTGGCCACGTCCGCAACTCCTTATAAGGTGACAGCAGGGAGAGCAACCTAGTGGGATCTACTGTCAGTGATTGCGAGTCAAGCCAACACAAGTCTTCGCCATACCTGCTCTTCCTGATATAAGCGGGCAAAGGCTTCGCGGTTGCTAAGAAGCTATCGGTGTGACTGAATACCATTGTCACTTTTCGGCCGCTACGGGCAAATAGAGTAGCAATACTGCATGGTGCATGAGAGGACGTGAAACTACGAGAGGAAGTCGAGACGAACTCTGCAGCGGATTTACCTCCCCCTATGACAAGAGCATGTCCCGGAGCCACCTCATCGGATGGCTTGACCGCGTCGAGAAGAGTTTTGAGATTGGGTGTGAGGTGGTTGGAGTGAACGACAGGCCCAATGAATCCGGTGCGTTTCGCTGCGAGTGGTGATAGCTCTTCCGGAATTTTGGGTTCGCTGCATCCCTGTATTGCCGAATGAGGCCGAGAAAATATTTCAGAGTAAAGTGAACGTACGCCTGAGCATAAAACTACCTTGTCGAAGTGAACGGTAGAAGTCTCCTTTGTATCCAGGTTCAGCGCAGCAACTTCCCACCCGCCATCTTTTCCCCTCCGGATACTCTCGACTTCCGTGTTGAAGCGAATCTTTCCAGCCAAGAAGCGGTCTGCAAAAGTTTGAAAATACGAGCGCAAATTCTCTCCCGTTAACCTTCCAGAGATGTTCGTAGGCGGCGGCATCGGCAGCGAGGAGAAGCGATACTCGCCATGCACGCTGCAAGCACAGGTGTCAGGAAAGCTCTCGATAAAAATCAGGGGATCAAGCATGGAAGACACGTACTTGTTGATCATCACGTCCGGATACAGCCTCTCTTCTGCCCATACACCTCCAGGAGAGCGGTCTCTAGTGAGAACGGCGATGTTTTCGAAGCCATCCTGAAGCAGTGTGTGCGCGGTGACGAGGCCTACAGGCCCCGCACCCAGAACACAGATAGAGGCGTCGGTGTGGAGAGGCATGGGAAGAGGAACGTCTGGATTGTCGTTGTCTTCGCCACATGTCGCGGTTTATATTGAGAAAGTTTCTGTTGTGTGCCAACATGTGCCAATCCAACAACTGAAACCATTAAACCTGCGACGACTCGAACATACCCAGATGTTTGACTATGCCCCAAGGACATCGCGAATATGAGCAACAAAGGGTTGGTACACCGGTCTGACGGCAATGTTCGGTCTTCCATAAGCTTCATGCCGGATGCACATAGCTGGCTGACTGGTAGAAGCTTGAGAGCTTGGCGGGAAGCGGGGAGAACGCGCGGACTACAGGGACTGCGGCGGGATCGTCCTGACGCGAACTCGAATAGGGGCACCTAAGCACCTCATTCTCAGTTTGTCGATGGGAGAATATGTTTCTGAGACTTGCTGATATTGCTAGGAGAGTTGAGTGGTTTTGAGAAGAGCATGAAGAAATTTATAAGAGCAAAGGCCTCTGGTAGTGGGAGTCGAAAGACAAAATCGTAGATCTGGCCTGGATCTGAGATCGAGGTCGAGGTTGATCGGAAGGGCCGGCCCGGCGAATTCTGGGAAAAATAAATGGGACGACCCCGCTTTTCTGCAAGGAACCGTCATCTACTCATTAGACGCGATATCACACTCGTTATTCACTCCTTCAACACATCCATTTGACATCCATTACCTGGCGAACCCATCTTCTTACTTTCTTGCTCGTCACGGCACTGTTGCGTCGTAGCTACTTGGAGTCGTCATGGCCAGCAAACAGGTCAGTGTCTCATGTCGCACACGTCAAAATACATTTGATTCTGACTTGTCATTGCTCGCGCTGGCCATCTAGCTTGGAAAGCTGCGCCAGGTACGTAGAGTAGCCAGAGGTACTCCTAGGCGTCGATACTGACGTGTTCCTGTTGCAGTGGGCCGGAGAAGTCATCTCTGCTCGAGACAAGACTACGGTATCGGAAGAGTTCAAGGAATTGGAACGCGATGTAGAGCTGCGTCGATTGGGGAACTGGAGGTGCGTCTTGAGTTAACTCATAGCTCTGCATCTCGCTCACTGTGATTGCCTCGCAATTCAGATTGCAAGTCACATCGACAGACTACCAAGCATCGCTGGTCAAGAAGAAAGAATCGGAGGCCCTGCTTGATGAGAAGGAGAAACTCTTGCCCGTCGATGCCCTCGGAATCGTCATGATCCAGCATGGAGAGGAGTTTGGTGACGAATCTGCGTATGGTACGACTTCTCGCACAATTTTGGCTCGTCACATTGCCTCACTGCTACCTTAGGCATGTCTTTGGTCGGTTTAGGTAAAGCCCACTGCAAGCTGGCCACGCTGCAAGAGACATTTGCTATGACGTTCGAGGACACTTTCTTGGCATCGGTTGTACGAACAGCGGAGGAGATCAAAGAGTACCAGAAGGAGCGCAAGAAACTCGATAGCCGAAGGTCATTGTTCTGAGACAAATGACGCGCATACCCGTACTCATCTCAGCGCCTTACAGGTTGACTTACGACGCTGCTATCGCGAAACTTGATAAGTTCAAAGGGAGCAAGAAGGAGAAGGAGAAGACGGAGGCTGAGGATGAATACGAGAGAGCGAAAGACAGATAGTGCGTATAATATCACATGTCGGGATCCCGCGGTTGTTGACTGTCGTTACAGCGAGGAGGCCGAGTCCGACGTCTACGACCGCATGACCATGATCCAAGAGAACGAAGTCATACAGCTGAAGGACCTCAGTGCATTGCTCGACCTCGAGATAGCCTTCGTGCAGCAACACCTCGATGTCTTGAAGGATGTCAGAGAGAATTGGATAGACGAGTAAGTCGCTTGCCGTGGTGGTCTGTTTTCCGTTTACACACTGAACTTATGTCTTGATAGGGAGACCATGGCGCAACTGGAGTCAACGGTGAAAGTTCATAGACCACCACCACCCCCAGCTCGACCCACGATTTCCTCTCAGACAACGCCGGAAGGCTCGTTCGTCAGCATCTCCAAGCGCGGCAGCGTGAAGGACACATCGTCGTCCGACTCCGTCTCCGATGTAGAAGATCCCAAATCAGCCAGCTCTTTCCGGGCTCGGGCTAAGTCCCTCACCCGACGCAAGTCCGATGCTGGCAAGCCAATCAGCCGGCCTCCGTCTCGAGCGGAAGACAAGAAGAAGCGCACAAGGACTGATAGCAATGCAACCGCTACCACGCTGGGCGACAAAGAGCGGGATGACGACGAAGATGACGGGACCAAAGAGAAGGAAAGGACGTCGAGAAGGAAAGCCGTGGCTGGGTGGGCGTCGAGTAAGGTGTCATCCATATCGTTGGGTATTGGGCGGAAAGACAAGGAGAAAGAGCGGGATAGGGAGAAGTTCTCGGCTCTGGGTGACGGCGGAGAAGATGAGAGCGAGGACGAGGACGAGGGACATCGGAGTAAAGGAGAGGAATCTGCGAGGTCAAGCCCAACGAAGCGCACCAGGTCGAAGAGCATCTCTAAGAGCAAGAGTGCTGCTACGACCCCCAACGCGTCTCCCAAGATCTCGACGCGGATGCTACGCCGCCAATCAACATCCCAAACTAACTCTCCTCGCTCGTCTCCCCTCACTATATCGGGATCAGGCAAAAGTAAACTTGTTGAAGCCATCCAAGACTTTACTGCGTCATCCACTGCTGAGGTTTCCTTCAAAGCCGGCGAGACCATCTTGGCTCTCAACGAAGTGGTCGACGATTGGTGGATGGGCGAACTCCAGAACGGCTCAGGGAAGAAAGGTCTCTTCCCCATTTCGTACACGCGCCTTGTCCCCCAAGCTTCGACGTCGAGTTCTTCAAGCTCTTTGTCAATGCTTGCACCGGCCCTCACGCGCCGCAAAGGATCCAAGTCCGGACACAGGCCCGAGAAGTTACGAGAAGACCTACTCTTAGGTGGTAGCGATGATGACACTGCTCCCTTCGAGCTGTCTCCTATGGAAATGACTCCTCAAGTCGTTCGCCATGAGGACAGATACGGCTTCGATGGTCCTGCTGTGACCAGCGATACCGAAGACGAGCAGCATCCCTTCGGAGATCACCACTCGGCAGCGACTGTCCAAAGTGCCATTACCACAACGCCTGCACCTATCCTGCCTGCACGCAGTCAGAACTACGCAGAGAGCATAGACAGCAGCGAGGTGGACTACTTCAACGACGAGCATGAGGGTCTTGTGCCGTCCTCCTCTGATTCGATCGACCGCCTGGAACTCAATCCATCCAAGCCTAACTCACGACGAGGTAGCGGGAACCTTCTCATTCCCTCCTCTGTCCCTTCTGGCTTCCCTCCTCCTCCCCTCCCTACGCGTCGCTTCCCAGAGTCGAGCTCTGGAATGTCTTCACCTGTTCTCACGCCTTCATCTTCTCTGTCCGGTCAAAGCAAGAGAGCACCACCTCCACCGCCGCCACGCCGTCTGCAATCTATGAGCGTCTCCACACCGCCCATGATTCCGACACGACCACCGCCGCTTTCGTCCATGCGCACGAACTCCTCTCAGTCGATTGTTACTCATGGGAGTGGCGGTTCGAACAACTCGCTAGTTGCCATTGCCAAGTCCACTACACCCACGCCTATCAGCGCCGGGCCGTTGCATCTGAGGGAGCAAGAAGAGGAGTTGACGTATTCCCCTTTCGACTCTCCTAGAGACAAGATGGCATTCGACCATGTTGGTGGAACGGGATGTCGAGAATTCAAACAAAACCCGTTCAAGCAGAAGGGGTTTTGCAACAACTGTTTCCAGGTTCATGCATGAGCTGGCTATGTTCATATTTGTTCAAACGTTTGCTCTCGTCGCTTTCACGTCATGTCACCTACGCAGGCTCGTAGATATGATAACACCACATTATATATATGTACATTAGCGTACAATACCCTCATCACATATCCGGTCACCCATGTGCATAGTCTTGCATCTTTATCATAGAATACATCTCAATTCACGATGAGACCATAACACCGAAGTGAGAGGAGCTGGACGTGCATTGGCCTTCTTCATACGCCAGAGATCTTCAGGTCCTCAGCAATTATTAGTGCAGCTTTCTCTGCGATGACCAGCGTTGTCGAGTAAGTGTTCTTCGAGGTACATAAAACCGTTAGCGTTTGTTATGCTTAGAATAAGTCTCACGAGATGCTCACCGCTGAGACGTTGATAGGAGCAATTGACAAGTCTGACCCGGAGGTGAGATCAGATACTTTTGTTGAGACAACAAGCGATCTGCGACATACCCGCAACTTTGAGTCCTCTCACACCGTATACGTTCAAGCGAGAATCAACTACTCCTCCACGCTCACGGGGCATCATAGCACAAGTTCCCAGCTGTACGTGGAATGAAGGCGATCAGAACCGAGATTAAAACCAAGTAAATTCAGACGTACCGCATGCCACACTGTATTCACTACGGATTCACGGATCTCAACTGTGGGTTCCGGACTATACGGTGCTGAGCTCACCGTTTTGCCGCACAAAATTTCTGATAGCTTCGTCGTCTTCCTGAGTATACTGAATCACAGGCGCATCGATTCCGACCGGGAACGGCTCTTCATTTACTGCTGCGGGACTGTCCTTGGCAAACGCGGGTTGTTGGGGCGGGTGCTCGCCTCGATAGCAAGCCATGCGACGTGCGAATTCTCGGCCGCGTTTGTACGCAAACACATGTATCTCCATGTCTTCTTCGCTGTACGTCGCGGTCAGAATACACGTCTGGACGCGTTACGGAGTACTGACTGTTCGAGGTATCCTGGCGTGAAATCGGGGGGCGCAGAAGGGTCTTCACTCGACGTGATGTGAATGTGGCCCAGGGATGATGGGTGGGAGAGGAAAGTCGCTACGCCATAATATTTCTGTTTGGGTTCTGGTAGACTTGTTCCAAAGAAGCTGTGAAATGAAAAATACTGGGAACTAGGCCAACATGAACGTGAGCCCCACACTGACTTACAAAGACGCTATCCCAGACCAGTATATGGGCTTATCTGGCGATTTAACGTAGTATGATTTCCACTTCTCCTGGAATGCGGGTCCGATGGCTTTGACCTCATCCTCGGTGGGTCTGAATTTGATGCCCACGTCTATACCGCTGCAACAGAGTTTCAACGCGTTGCGTCCACAACAGCCTCTCCAACTCACTTGCTGGCCATCAGCCCTGTACCATCCCTTTCCCACTGGGCATTCCACTCTGTAGTCCGCAGTAAGGCTTGTGAATTGATTAGGACGAAGATCTCGCTCACTAGCAAGCTCGTCGGGATCTCCGCGGAAGATTCCGTCCAAGGTATCGGATTCGTCGCTAGCGCGACAAACGGGAACGGTAACTTGATGATCTGCTGACGAAGCTTAGCATCTTCATATAATGGCAAGTGATAAAGCCGACCTTGGTATCTCTCGCCCACTCCAGGCAAGTCTACAATCTGCTTAATTCCATGTTTCTGGAGTACGGAGGACGCGCCAATGCCGGAGCGCTCCAGAATCAAAGGCGACCCCAACGATCCGCCAGAGACAATCACGAGTTTTCTTGCGTATGCAGAGATGGACTCCGAGGGTATGGCGTTCGGATGTACAGCGAGGTTTGGGATGTATTCTACACCAACTGCCAGCCCATGCCTAATGAAGGGTCAATGATATGAATGCAGTTCAGGGAACAGGAAGCCGCCGCACCGAATGATCACACACTGAATGTAATATCCTGCTAGGATGCACAGGTTTTTGTTCTCTTTCTGGTTGTATATGAAGTGGTGTGGGACGTCGGAGCGTTGACCGGAGGAACCTATCCATCTTGGGAGATCTCGGGTTAGATGAACTCTGTCTGACCGGAAGAATTTTGTATATCATACTTGGCGAAGCGCTACCCAGAGTTAGTAGGTCACAGATACCCGGAAGCCGCTGAAAACGTACTCCATAACGGTTGACAGTGGTCGTGTCATTCGTATCTGCAGTAAGCCCGCGTTCCTTATCATATTGCGCTGCGACATCCAGAAAGTCTTGCGAGACATTCGTGAAATGGCCACCCCATGTGACTTTCAAAGGGCCCGATGAACCATGAGTCTCGGCATCAACGTCGCTTTCATATGTCTCTGTCTTCAGCCAGGAGGGGAGTGTGTAAAGCCTGTAAGGATCTTACTCATGGTGACGGAGGGATGCGTGAGCTTACCTTTCTGAGGAGTGGTATCAAGTCGCAGAATCCCCAACCGGGATTATCGAACTTGGTCTCCCAGTCATCATACTCGGAGGCTGAGACTCGGTTGTACATCATGACTAGACCGAACAGTGTCGAAATTGTAGCGGTCATCGGGAGAAAACACGTAAAACGTACAATTTAAACTCGAGCCACCACCCACGCACTGCGGGGCGGGAACTATGGCTGGTTTGCCACCCATGAAAGGACTTGGATTCGATACCAAAAATTTCATAGTCTTGCTCTCGGGAGTCATATGATTCATGAACAGTGCGGGACGAGTGTGCGTCGTATTGTTGAGAGTATGGGGTCCGGCTTCCACGACCAATATCGTCAAGGACGGGTCAGCTGCGGCAAGTCGACCTGCAATCACGCATGCAGCGGTACCACCTAAAGCTACCGTGTTAGAGTATAGAAAGAAACGAATGGTTGAAACGAACCTCCCGCGAAAATGATGTCGAATTCTGCGCTGAGTTGAGGCATTGGTTCCACAAGGCTCTAAGGTTGGGAGGACAGGCAAGGCCAGCCGCCAGAGGTGAGTATTTAAGCACCCAGCGCGATCTGGTCCAAGGGGCAAGGTTTGTGCGATGGCATGTCAACGCGTGGATCGCTTTGGATGCATGGGATAAGGGTCAGACAGCTGTGGGGAAACAACGCTCCAAGCATCACAGCCACTGGGAGCTCTGCATCTCATGATCCATTTAGTGGCGTCCAGACACCTCCGTTGTCAGAAAGCGAGTTTGTATCGGTGATGTTGCCAATCACGAGGGATCTTCAAGCCCGAAACTGGAGGCCTAGTGCTCCGAGTTTAAGCTACATTTTTGAGTTCTTGAAAAGTGAAACACTATAAGAAGAGATTTGAAGACGCATCAGAATGAGAAGAATGTCCAGACACACCTTTGCGAGTACTTATTCGAAAGGTCCCCCAGCTCAGACAATACAGCGCCTGTGATGCCTCTTCTGCATGAAGGGGGTGTGCTCGAAAAGTACACCAATGGCGATTCCATCCACCTCCAATTCCTTGGCCTACTTCAAAAGACATCTTCTTAGAGTAGGAGATGTCGTCAGTGTATGAACGTTGTGAGACTGCGTACAACACGTACCGCTCGTGTCTTCCTTGCCGTGCTGCATAGTGTCCTGGACGACGGTGGAGCTCTCCAGCGAGTCTACAGGTTGCAGCCTTTCTCGCAAATGGATCCAACGTCACATGTCGCCGTTTGGAATGCTCCCGACTGCTTCCAATGATACTTTCTCACTTCTCTTGCGGCCGCCATCGTAAACACAGTTGCGGAATGAGATCTCCGTCTTTCTCGAACTCAGCAAGAAGTCTTGCGGTTGCGTCGCATATTGTTCCAGATTGTACCTGTGTCGCAAAGTGTATAGTCTGCCGGCTGAGACACAGAGAGAATGTGCGTGTTCAAGAATTCCCGGTACCTTGGGTAGAGGCAAGGAGAACCTGGAGAAGGAGTCAATTCGGCGCCTCACTGGTGTCCATCGGCCAGTAATATGCCGCAACCGGGTAAGTTCGGCGTCTTCCGGCGTCCTCCGGCGCCCACCGTTGTGCACCAGCGGGTAAGGACGACGTCGCGCAATGTCCTGCGATGTCCTCCAGCGTATACTATCGTCTTCCAATAGAGGTTATCGTCAGCCAGTGCACTTCAACGATCCACGCTAGCACCCACCGATCCTTGAGGTGTTCCAACTGAAAACATTGGCCCTTGTAAGACATACAGCTGCAGTAAGTACTAGTCGGCTGATTCGGCGAGAACTTCAGCTTTGCGAGTCGCGACGTCTAGCACCAGTAATCTTCGAAGGTTCGGATAATGATACAAACAAAAATACCATAGTGTTTCTGGTGACAGGATTTGTTATGTCTAAGGAGCCTCACGAAAGCGGAAGATTCAGACGCAACATGTCACCACGTATACGTAGCACACACTACCCCGCTACGGTCCCGTTTCCGCTTTCTTACTGATTTATAACTTCACCAACATGATGTACTTGGATTAGAGAACTCTGAAGATTGCGACGACCACGCTAAGAGACTCAAGACCACGTACGGGCCCACTTCGTATGTGCTTCTCGTTGGTTTCAGCCAATAGATCACCATGGAATCCAATGTCCTACATCAAGCCCTCGCAGTCTGCGTTATCAGCAACACGGGCCTACGCGATATCTGAAATTGAGTACAGTGCGCGACATCCATCTTCGATGGACTCCGTTAGATAATAATAGACAACACCTAACACCAGTGAGTCGAGACAGCGGTGAACGATGTCCTCCGTTGTCTTCCAGTGGTCAGCGATGGATAGAGACAGCGTCCGACGATGGTGATCGCTGTTTCACACTGGACAACAGTGGGGTGCAACGTCTATTTATGCATGAGACGACCGGCAGCTATTGAGGGGCAGCGCGTGCGAGTGTCGGGTGCTGGGGGACGGCGGCGGTCGACGGTAGACAACGGTGGTCAACGGCGGTCAGAGATCTTTCCAGGTGCGCGCATATAACTCCCATCGGCGGGACCATCGCGCTACATACATTGCGTTGAACGCGGCAATTGCCGATACGGTCTCGCAAGAGTACTACGAAATTTGTTGTCTGTAATTCTACAGGTACTTAAATAACGACATCAACGAAGTGCAAAACATGTAAGTTGTGAGATACAAGCTTTCAAATGTGTCCACAATGTGCGCACAAGTGTATGAAACTCGAGCTACATTTCTACGCAACTGAGGCCTGAGGATGGTTGAAAGACTGCAGCGAAGACAAGACCGCCAATGAAAGCGCATGCATCATTGGTTCTGCACGAGAGGGTATGGTTTCGCTGCCTCCTCGTCGTAGACGGTGGTAGAGCTGGGCGGATAGTCTGAAGACACGATCTTCCCAGATGGTTTCGTCTTGATGATCTCAGTGCTGGACGGTCGAGAGTCCACAGCGGAAATCTTCGTCGTCTCTTTCCGAATTTCGATATGTCTTGGCTAGTCAGCGAGTATCAATGACGCTGCTTCACTGAAATGTATGAAAAACCACTTACAACAGAAGCGGTGACAGATATGCGAGGTATCCGTACCTGAAGTTCAGAATTTTCTGATTCGTGCGACGATTGATGCCTCTGACTGAAGAAAGTCCGCGCGTTCAAGCTGGGAATGAATGAATGGACACAGATGAGAGGAGCGGGGTTTCAGAGCCTTGAATATTGAATGTGAACGACGTACGATCCCAGCAGCGAGTTTGCAAATACTACATTGTGATCACATGTTAGCGAAGTCGTTCACGCGCCGTGTAGGGTTTGAACTCACATTTGCTCGTTATGTGGTTCATTCCTACGAAGAGAAAGCTCTCGTTGACCGAGGTGAACTACCAGCCACAGTAAGACACAGAGAGCTCTTCGGAGTGTGTAGTCTCAGCGTACCAAGAGCACAGTCACTATTGCACCAACCCTAACAGCATGCGTTTAGCGACTCAACGCTATGCGTCGTTCAAACGCATATAGGACTTACATCGTGACAAGCCCTGCGTTGACGGTATAAGACATAACGGAACGTATGATACCATCGGTCCTGCAGGAGCCGTCAGTTGAGCATACTATAATCATGTACACCGCAAGTCACACGTACTGCTCTCTCCCTGTCCTGCGATGCTGTAGCAAGGACACCAATGTGACGGCGATGGCAACATCGACAATCGCACAAGTGACAAGTGCCATGGTGACCGTGAGCTGGTCAAAATTCGATTACAATGATGAATACTGCCCGGAATCCGAATCAGCGCCACTCACATGTGCGCCGCGGTTTGTCTGAAAGGCGGTCCAAACGTTCAGTGCGTAAAGCTTCGACACCGCAGCGGCGGCGACAGCTGGAATTCTCATTGAGATTCAAATAACTAGGTTGCGGAACTTGAAAAGGGTACCTTCTCGCGCCATGAGCAGTATCATCTAGGTGATCAGGGTGAGCTTGAATTGTGCAATGAAACATACGACGACGTACAATAATGATCGGCAGAATAATATTGTTTCTGCTCACTGCGACCTTGTGAGAATCGACGTGAACAAGTATGAGAAAATGAGCGTACGTACAAATATAAATCCTCCAGATATAGAATCTGTAAGGGATCGAGCCCGTCAGAATATTAAAAGCTTGAACAGAAAGCCTCAGTACCCTTGAACCAAAGCTGCCGTCACCATCTGCGCTAAGACCATGAGTAAATGGTCAAGTGACACTTCGTAACATTCACTTGCCTCCAATAATACGCACGCCTGACCACGACGTAGATAAGTCATCGAACAAAATAGCGAAAGACAATGGACGTACGCCGGCACTCCTACAAAGGAAGCGTTTCAGTGGAGTGGAAAGAAAGGATTTAGGTCCTGTGCGCATTCGCTGATCTCACCATATGATGTGTCCAATTTTCTCCAAATCACCGAAGTCGCTGACACCGTAGACATACGTCATGTGTACCACAAATGCAGTGTGAACCGTTTCAACAACCCTAGACAGCGAAATGAGTCGTATGAGGGATTCGGCAGTGGCTTGTAAACGAGGCTTACAGGACCGCTAAAACTACCGATCGCACAGGAGTTGGATCTGAGATACGTCGATCCAGCCAGTACGAGTAAATTTGAGCGATGAATATTCCATAAAGCCTGCAAAACACAAGAAAGAAAGGCAGCATGAGCATGATTGGCAAGGTCAGCGTGAATGGCATCGAAGTAAGATTGCTTTGACACTGACAAAATTGCGAGGAACACTTCAATCAGATATCCACCGTAAAGCCTCTGAAATATGGATGCTTCAGACATCGATAGAGAGAGTGAAGATGTGCTGCGTACTTGGCCACACGGTAGTGGGTATATAGGGCACCGTCTCTCAAGAATTGGATTGCTGGTTTGGGACAGAACAGTCACGGCGTCCTGATGATCATCGTTGCTGTGACAAAGCAGAAGCCAGCGAGAACACGGTCTTGCGTCAATCGCGGTCTCTCCATCTTGATGCAACCTTGTCTGGCCATGGGTTACAGATACAGAGTTGTAATTACAGCCTGCGTGGTTGGTCGGCGGATTTCGAACCGACACGCAATGTGCCGACGCTCGGCTGAACCGTATTTGCATGTGTTGTGGTGTGGCGCCCACTTAAAGTTAAACGGTCTCCTGGGCTCGACATATTGTTTTCAGGTTCAGATCATTGAACATCGTGCCATTCACGAGCTGGAGATACTTATCCATGGCTTCAACTGCCCAGCCGCACGTCGTCTCGCGATGAGACCGATGAATCGGACGAGGGTGTTCATCGAAACCGTCATGCTGGTGAATGCTTGCCACTGGCAGCACATGATACTTAAGCATCATGTGTGTCTGTCCAATACAGTTCGTACCTCTGGCTGGCCCTTTTCACATCGGCGAATGCAAAGCGCAGCCGTGCCATTCTCAGTAGTACACAGACTTCGTTTATGATAGATTGCAGCGGCGCATCGAGGCGGTCCTACATAGCATTGCTGTCTAGTCACAGCGGCACGCACAGTCCTCAGAGCTCCATTCTCCGATAAATTTCGCGTATTGAATCCGAATTCGTCAAACGCGGATCCTCAGTGGCCTTGTACTGCAAGCCTGTTGCCTCAGCAAGACGAGCCTGGGCAAGTCAATTTCATGTGTATAATTGTTGAGATCTGGCCAGGTCTGCGGTTAACTATCAAACTGCCGTGGACACCTTGCGGCACCACGTTCTGCAAAGAAAGACTCGTGGGTGTTTACTGAAATCTCGTTTGAGTTCCACATTCGACGGCCCAATGTGCAGGGACCGAGGTATGATTCGGAACTGTACGCACCACAGCTCGATTCGGTAGGTAGAAAGCTAATCTGTAGTCGCTGTCAACAAATTCTGATGTTCTTTCGTTTGTAGTCGGAGGCAGCGTTTCAATGGGAACTATCTGTTTCGCTCAAACGGGCTGTTTATTTCTAGCTGCAAAACGACATCGATGTAGTGCGAAATGTATATGTGAAGATGTCCGAGTCATCGTCAAAGATCTCCCTGTCGCAACTGACCACTTGCACGTCATCTGCTCGCTATTCAAACAAATCCGGCACTCTTTCGCCCCCAATACTTGAACCACAACGCGACGGAAGAAGCGTCAATAGGCAGTGCCGATCTCAACGCAGGGCTCATCGATTGAGCACGAGCATTGCTGTAAACGAGCAGACGACCAGCAGGGAGCGTACTGTCCTTCGTTCTACCCGGATCTATGCCACTGCCAAAGTGGCGCAAGAACCTGATCAGTTTGATGGCAGGCTGTGAAATCCCAATCAGCATGAGCAATGCATGGACAACTCGGAGTGCTCACTATGCTGTCAAAGTCGTGCTCCGTCGCAGCCGCGGACTTAGCCTCCACTTTAGTGAGCCAATCATCGAAGGTAATAAGTTTCAGATTTCTTCCAGACACCGAATTACCCGCAGAAAATATGACTGTCCATGGCGTGGGCATGGGGTGCACAAGGTTGATAGCATCCGGCAGCTTCGTGGCGGATTCGACAGCATCAAGGAAAGTCCCAGCAGCAACGTCAACAGGAACCCAGTCCACAGTCTGTCACGACAGTGCGTAAGTCAGCGACATCGTCATCTGTCTTTTTGGCAAGGTACTCACTCCGGCGAGATCGGGGAGGTATCCTAACGATATGCTGGACTTGACAATGATAGGAACCCAGTCGGTCGGATTCCATGTCCCCGCAGTGGTGCTTCCACATAGTTGACCAATGCGGACGCACAACGTATCTGCATCCTTAGCCCTCACGTCGACGAGCAGCTGGAACAAGTTGTCCGACAGTTGGAATGCGAGAAGTGCAGGAAATCTCACCCTCTCCACAACATATTTAGATTCACCGTAGCCGTTTCCAACAGCGACGCTGGGATCTGGAAAGACTTCTTCCGGTACAGGTCCCTTGGCGGGATCCCAGCCCTGCATAGCTCCGATGGTCGACGAGAAGATCAACTTGACGCGGACGTCGCACCGCGCGCAGAAATCGATAACATTGCGCGCGCCGGCGATATGACTTTCAAATGAAGTCACGGAGAGGTTGAAGTCGAGCTTCCACGCGTTGTGCAAGACGTGCGTGACCGAATCGTGGACCTGATACGAGCGGATCGGAGCAATGTAAACAGCTGATGTACTCTGCGACAAAGAACTAGACCGCCCACCTCTTTGAGTACTTTCTCCGATAGTCCGAGATCAGGTTTTGACAGATCACCGATGCAAATGACCAGCTTCTCCGACTCAAGAAGACGAACAGGGAGACTGCGATCTTGGAAAGATGATCTCAATCTGTCCGCGGGTTGGGGACCTCGGTCCACGGTGTACACCCTTTTGACAGTCGGTGACTGTACGAGGGCTGCCAGAATATGCGATCCTAGGTTGCCCGTCGCACCAGTGATCAATACAACTCTTCCCTGTGCCAGGTTAGGGGGAATCTTGCTGCTGAAATCAGGTAAATCCTTGCTATACTTCTCGAACAGCTCCTGGATTTGCTCAGCGTGCGACATCGTATTGTACGTGGCCTCGCCACCCTCGACAAGATCGACAATGGCGGAAGCAAGATGCTGCAGGACGGGGTATCGGAAAATCAGGTCTTGAGGAACCTCAGAAGCAGCCGCTCTCGCAGCCGGTTGGGACGACCGCTTCAACGCTCCTATGACGCGATTTCGTAGGAACGTAGCACTCAGGCTGTTATAATCAGTGTTTTAGTGGACAGGCAACGAGGTGGAGAAAACCAGAGGCCCACCTGTCAAAGTCCTGCTCAAAAATATCGGCTGCTGCCGACGGTGTACGCCCATTGTTGATTATAGTCGCATGTTTGACAAGCCATTCCTCTACTGCTACTGCCGTCCAGAGAGAGGGCACGTCTACTTCATCAAGAGCCATACTAGCCTCGATAGTCTCGAATCTGCTTGAAAATTAACTTGAGGGTTGCCAGAGCCGAAAAAGAGAGACTTACAGTCGTTCAATCTCCTTCTCGTATATTGAAACGACCATCTTGCGCTGAACGGTACCTTTGCCAGCTCGAGGCATGGGTTTGAGCGAATCCGTTACCAATACCATCTCTTTGAAGATACGAGCAAAAGAAGGAGCCAGTTTATTGGCCTCTTCAACATGGGGCCTGACGGAAATATTTGTGAGACGCCAATGCAAGAATCACGACACGGACATACCATATCGTGTTTCGGAAATCTGCCAGAGCCTTTTCGTCGTTCGGGTCGATGACCGCGTTGGGATGCAACTCGATCAGTACGCCTGCTTGAGCTCGTGCACGCCCAAACATGACAACACCTTTCACGAATGGGAGAGCGCCAATGAAACCTTCTTGCGCGAGAGGTACAATTTTCTCTCCTGTGCACGAGCCATGAGCAGGAGCACCATAGAGACCATGCTGGACAGGTTTTACGAACCGGTTCCGAGTACGATGACATCATCAGTACGACCAACACTGTGATCATCTGAGCATCACGACGAGATGCGAACACGTCGAAGTTGCTTACATTTTCCAAAGGCCTTTCTTCTTTGGATGTGGCATGAAGAGATCCGACGTCGCATAGCCTTGAATGTCGGGAAGGTTTTCCACGACTGGATGATGCGTCGCGCACGTCTGGTGACAACTCTTATGAGACTCTAGAACGCCACAAGTAGAAATGTTATCGTACCAGAAACTGCAACTCATACGTTCCATCTCCTTCAGGAATCCACCTAGGCTTGCACCAATCCGCGAACTGTAACCACGCCCAATCCGTGCTGGTCTTCATAACAGCCTCGTCTACGTCTGGAGAGTCATTGCAGTCAAAGCAATCTGAAGGTGCTCCAAACTCGCTTCCTCCATACACCGAGAAAAGCTTTGCTCCAGCGGCGATCAATTTATCACCGTTGACATCAGACAGGGGTCCTCCGGCGAAGCACTGGAAGATTTTAGTTGCTTATGGAAACAGAGATAGTGACAAGAACGCACGACTATATCCAATCCAGCTAGGTATTCGAAGTCTTCTTTGGACTGTGCCCATACCTGCGGTGGCGATCAGTCAGGTCCTAGTCGTATGATGGGAAGAACCGAAAGCTGACCTCGACAAATGCAGGTACACTCATCATGCCGCTGCAACCAGTAGCTCTGGATCCACTGATGAGGTTTTGCGCAGTCGGAATGATAGGTGGCTCCGGTGCTTGAGGTGGGTATACAGCACCAAATCGGCCTGACACCAAGGGAGCACAAAGCTGCATGTTGAATCCCATGGTGTGGAATGTGGGTAGCGCCAAGGTCGCCCAGCTTATTCCGCGTTCACGTGCTTTGTATACGCAAGCTACGAGGCAAAAGTTGTGATACGCACATCGGGACCTATTCGTTGCAGGTACGTACGGGCTCGACCCCATTCCAAGAGGGATCTGTTGGTTTGCGGTAATGGTTTGGGATGGCCGGTGGAGCCGGATGAATGCACGATGAAGAGCACGTCGTCAGGAGCGGCTGAGGGCCCGCGCGGATAGGCGTCCACCTCCACAGTGGGATTGTCGTGAAGAGACGGAAAGATGTGATGCAATTCCGGAAGCCGTATGACTTCAAACTCCAGTTCCTGTGCGTGCATTGCATTCTGAACAGCGGTACCCAGCCCGGATAGAGACGGTTGCACGATGAGTTTATGGCATGAAGTTTTCTGGAGCAAGGCGTAGACTGCCTCTGGCGAATTCCGAGGAGACAAAGGGAACGGCTGGAGGAATCTCATAACAAAACTGAGGTGCAACGAGGGGAAATGCTACATACCACAAGTCCTGCTCTCACCATTCCTGCCAGCAGCGCAAGATACAGAATGGTATCGCAGTGGATGAGCACTGCGATTACCTCTCCATCACGGCGGCCTTCCCTTCCCGGTCGCAGTGCATGCGCAACTCTATGCGTTGCTCTAGCGAACTCGGCGAAGTCGATCATCTCCACGCCAGACGGATTGGAGGCCTCGAACTTTGCCCAAGGGAGCGAAGGATTGAACTTGGCGTGAAAATCTACAAATCCCGGGAGGACGTTCAAGGTCCCGTCCATGGGAGGAAGACGTGCAGGAGACGATTCGGACATCTAAATGTGTGGATGATTGGACACGGTTCCTGCGTGGTACTGCGCTCACCGTCAGCGTGCATCCATACAAGGATTGAGCGACATGTTACCTTAGACTCGAGGTGAAAATATGCCCGACGCGCGGGACAAGTCTCTTAGCCTCGTATATGTGGGGAATCGCGGGGTACCGGAGATTGCGCTTTTCCTTGTGGGTAATGTCGTTGGATTCCTCGAGCCAGCGCGCTCCGCTGAAGCCCATAGCGAAGTTGAACTGAGAACAACGTCTTCAATTTTGGTGTACTGATTGCTTGAACCGGTCGGGCGCATGTTGTTAGGAAGGCGACCTCATGCTGGAGCTTCGGTTCATTTGAAAACTTGATGTGCCCGGTGACCGAGGGATGGCGTACTTCTTGGGCTATAACTCGATTGTAAGTAGCATACCACGCACCTGGTGAGTAATGGAGAGAACCTACAGAGAATGATTCCGGCATCCCAACAAATCTTGTTTCTTCTCCTCATCAACCTGTAGACAGATGGCCTTCATTTGTTACAGTATAGGACCGTCACGAGCTTATACTATGGAAGGGCGACCGATGTCGACCGGAGTTCTGATAATGCAAAGAAGAAAGCTGATTTGACGCAAGTGGTCGAGGAGGGAAACTGTCAGTCGCAAACAAGTCGGTCAAGCGTCTCCGGCTGTCTGTTTCGGCAGGCCCGGATCCCGGCCGTGGACAGCGGACACTCCCTTGCTAACACCGACTCAGTCTCTTTCGAACTACACGATAGTATCACCAGCGATTCCGAGATGCGTCATATTCGGATGCACAAGTATTGACCGATGGACCAGGCCTCAACGTTTCAACCCCATTCAGCTCAAAGTTTGCATATCGGCGGACAGCGTTTGTCAATCCTCCCGACACTATCTCCTCACCAAAGGGTGTTTGATCGAATTGCTCTGCCAGCGCGCGACAACTATCGTGGGTCTCACATCCAAGGAGTTCAGCGTATGACATACTTGGCTGCGGACGGGGTGCATGGTCGGTACCTATAAAAGCAGACACTGATACTCTGGCTTTTTCTCAGACGTCTGTGCGCTCACCCGACAGCTACTATTGCCACGTACATGGTCGACTCAGCAACCGTCTACACCATCGTGAGTCTTAACTTATTATACATCTCTTCTTGAAACCTAAGGCCTAATGGATTCATCTTAATGCACAGCCGTCTCACGCACAAGTGCTGGTAGTTGGCGGAGGCCCTGCGGGCTCGTACGCCGCTACCTTACTTGCGAAAGGTACGCTGTTTTGCATCATAGAGCGTTTTACCCCATCTGAGTCTTAAGCACTTCCTGAAGAAGGATACGATATCGTTGTCATCGAGAAGGACTATTTTCCGAGGTTCCATGATCTATATTTCCCCAAGTCAAATGTGACTTACACTTCGCATTCAGATACCACATCGGCGAGAGTCTCCTTCCGTCTGTCAGGCAATTCTTGACATTGATAGATGCGGAGGACCTCATCGCATCTCATGGTTTTACCCCGAAGGTACACCAACTATCTAAGATCCCTGCCACCTCAGCACGAACGTGAACTCGAGCTCATCTACACACTAACAGCCTGGCGCGGCCGTGAAACTGAAGCAAGACAGCATGGAAGGCTGTGAGTACTATCTCATCTTTCACATGGACTCCAGGATCTGAACTGCGATTCAGACACTGACTTTGTTGCCATCGATCCCAAAAATTGTGCATGGAACGTCGTGAGTCGATCTGTACTAGGACAATCTCGTACGCTACAAGGTTTCTGACGCCTCCATAGCTTAGAGCGGAATTCGACGATCTTCTCTTGAAGAACGCCGCACGCAGTGGAGCTCAAGTATACGAAGGCCACGCCATCACCGACATTCAATTCGAAGGTGATCCTCAATCCTCTCGGCCCGTTTCGGCCAGCTGGCGATCTAAGTCTTCAGGACACTCGGGCACCATTACATTCGACTGGCTGATCGACGCTTCCGGTAGAATGGGCATGATGTCTACTAAGTATCTACGGAATAGGACTTATAACTCCAGCCTCAAGAATGTCGCTTGGTGGGGCTACTGGACAGGCGCTGGACGATACAAGCCGGGTACGAAGAGAGAAAACGCTATTTGGATCGAAGCCCTTACAGGTTTGTCGAATCATGTACCAATACCTCCCTAGCGTTGACATCTTGTATCTCTAGATCAGACGGGCTGGTGCTGGTTCATTCCGCTTCACGATGGAACGGTCTCTGTTGGAGTGGTACTATCCGAAGAAGCTGCCATCAAGAGAAAGAAAAGCGGCAAAGCCCTCGAAGAGCCTCAAAGACATCTATTTAAACCAAATGCAATCCGCTCCTGGTGTGATCGAGCTTTTAGAGAAGGCGACGCTTGTCAGTGAGATCAAGTCGGCCAGTGACTATAGCTATTCCGCGACATCCTACGCAGGAAATCATTACCGTATTGCCGGAGACGCAGGTGGTAAGTTTGTCTCTCCGATGTATTCTGGCGTATTGTTCATCTAGCGTATCTTCATATCGTACCAGCTTTCATCGACCCGTTTTTCTCATCTGGAGTTCATCTTGCTATGTCCAGCGGGCTTTCAGCAGCGTGTAGTGTCTCTGGATCCATCAAGGGCGATTGTAGTGAGGAGAACGCCATCACCTACCACAACCTGAAAGTAGGAACTGCGTACACGCGGTAAAGATGGACGCACTCTCAATTGCTCGCCAAGCTTGCTGACACACAATATAATAGGTTCCTGTTTGTCGTCCTTGGAGCATACAAACAAATGCGCTCACAACACATTCCCATCCTTCAAGACATTGATGAAAAGAATTTCGACCACGCGTTCACCCTACTTCGTCCAAGTACGATGTTCTTCGCTCATGTACTCCACTCGCTGATCTTGACCTCCATCAGTTATTCAGGGATCTGGCGATGTGGGTAAAGAGCTCACAGAGACTGGGGTCCAAGACGCGGTGGACTTCTGTTCGGGACTATTCCTCCCGACAAGCCCAGAAATGCGTGCAGCGGTCGCTGAGCGCGTTGACCCGAAGCTCATAGCTCCATTCGAACCTATCGTCCTTCCGAAAGATATCCCCGCCGCGCTGGGACCCCGGCTTGATGTTGATGCGGTGCTGGTCATCCAGCAGATCAACGCGAGGAAGCCTATCCTTGCCATGTACGATCCTGTCAGTCAATTCGGACACGAAGCGTTTGCGGGCTATGTCACACGCTGCAGTGAAGGGAAGCTGGGATTGGCCCGAGTGGAGCAGTGAGAGTATTAGGAAGAGCTACAAAGTGCTGTATTATAGTTACAGTGAACGAGCAAACAGTGGGATGTATAGTAGTAGTCTAAAGCCTAGGACGTGTATTCATTCTGAGGTACCCTTCGTTAAGAGTCTCGGATGTGTTGGATAATGAAATGCTCAGATCTTCTGCCAGAATGAGTGCCGCTTTCTCCGCAATCGCGCCGACCGTAGCATAGGTGTTCTGCAGCGATAACGTAAGGAAGAGCACATCCTGTAGTCCAGAACATACTCACCCCGCTGACGTTGCATGGCGCAATCGAGAGATCTAGGGCGTAGACTGTCAGACGATGCGAAAGCATGGGCGACGCCAGATGAATCGATGACGTACCGGCCACTTTCAGACCCTTCACTCCGTACACATTGAGACTAGAGTCTACGACCCCTCCTTGTTCACGGGGCATCATAGCACAAGTACCGAGCTGTCATATCGTAGGTGAGGCACAGATGCGAATGATAGGAAAGTTGATCGAGACGCACTGCGTGCCAGGTGGTTCCCACTGAAAACAGCAATCAGTGTTAGCCTTACGATGGAGAACAAATCAACAGATTCATACCTCTTTCGCGGACGTAATTTCTAATGGCGTTATTGTCTTCTTCTGTGTAAGTAATGTCAGGGGCATCAAGAGCAACGGGCGTAGGCTCCTCGTTGATAGCGGCGAGACTGGTCTTGGAAAACTTCGGATGTGTCGGAGGGTACTCGCCACGGAAACATGCCATCCTCCGTGTGAACTCACGACAGAGCTTGTATGCGAAAACGTGCAACTCCATGTCCTCCTCGCTAACCGGATATCAGCAATTGGACTTCGCAGTTTATGAAGTGTATCAGCTCACTGCTCCAAGTACCCAGTGTCGAAATCTGGTGGTGCTAGCGGGTCTTTGCCTGATGTGATGTGGACATGACCAATAGACGATGGGTGGTTCAGGAAATAGCCAACGCCGTAGAACTTCCCCGTGGGTGCGGTTTCAAGGGCGCCTAGTCCCCAGCTCGGAGTCGCAACCCACATGACGGACCTGTCCGGATGGTCGGCGAAGTATTCTCTCCATTTCTTTTCGAAAGCTGGCCCGATTGCCCTGACTTCTGCTTCTGTGGGTCTAAACCGAATTCCTGCGTCCATTCCACTGAAGAAAGATTAGACACGAGACCGGTCTGAAGCTGATTGAAAGCGTACTTACTTATGCGCCATCATACCGGTGCCATCCTTCAGCCATTGAGCAGTCCACTCTAGTATGGATGTCAGAGGAGAATCAGCCGATGAAGCCGAAGTACTCACTCTTTATCTCATTGGGGTCGCCTCTGATGATATCGTCCAACGTCTCAGCATCTTCGCTTGCGTGGGCTATCACGGCCATGAGTTGATGATCTAAATGCAGGATGAATCAATCGAGTCCCTGCATGAAAGATGATTTCAAACCTTGGTATCGTTCTCCTACGCCAGGTAAATCCACGATCTGCGAGATACCATTCTTTCGCAGCACCGAAGATGATCCAATACCGGATCTTTCGAGGATGAGTGGCGACCCGAAGGATCCACCAGAAACAACAACCCATTTCTTTGCATAGACGGTGGTAGGCAAAGCATTGGGTTGCAGCTGAAGGTTGGGCGTATATTCAATACCGATTGCACGACCATTTCTGTCTGATCGTGAGCAAACCTTCTTATACGGCCAGACATCAAACATTACTTACTCGATGATGACACGTTTTACGATATGCTCGCTGAGAATCTGAACGTTTGACGTCTCCAGTATTGGGTAAATATACCGATGCGCAGCATCCGAACGACGTCCCGTTATCTTGCAAATCCATCTATATAACAGCAAGTGAGATGAGCTGGAGAAGTCTGTACAAGGGCGAGGAATTACTTCGGCCAACGCTAGTAAGTCAGAGCTGTCAGTACACAGGGATGGACGGTTATAGTTGGCGAACGTACTCCGTAAACATTGACTGGGAACAATTCACCAGCGTTCTCCGTGATTCGGCGCTGCTTGTCGTAAGACGCAGCCACGTCCAGATAATATTTGGACACGTTAGGGAAATGACCTCCATAGGAGACTCTCAATGGGCCAGAGGTGCCATGCAGTTCAGCTTGCGGATCAACTTCAAAAGTTTCCATCTGCGAGTTCGTCCAAAGTGAGTATAAGCTCATGCCTTGCTAACTCCACGGCAATACCTTCTGTAGAAGAGGGAGGATGTCTTTTGAGCCCCACCCCGGATTTTGGAACGTAGTCTCCCACTCATCGTACTCGGAAGGCGCTCCTCTGTTGTAGACAGCGACTGAATGGCAGGAACGCGTCAATAACGTCCCGTTACTTTACCGGTGTAAAAATTTGGCTCACAATTGACGCTGGATCCCCCACCGATGCATTGCCCCGCAGGGACAATCACCGACCGACCGCCTAGGTGCTCGCTCGGATTGGCGATCAAGAACTTCATCGTCTTGGAATCCGGAAGCATATTGCTCAGAAATCGCGCTGGCTGGATGTGAGCAGGATCATCTTCTGTCCTCGGCCCAGCTTCCACGATCAAGATTTTCAGCGAGGGGTCGGCGGCTGCGAGGCGACCTGCTGTCACACAAGCAGCTGCACCACCTACAAAGGACATTCAGTACCGACCTGAAGGAAGCATTTTGCTTGAGAGTGCTCACCGCCGGCAAAAATGATGTCAAATTCGTTCAGACGCAGAGGCATAACGTGAACGCGGGAAGTCCAAGGAGTAGTTGAGGTTTGAGCACACGCTCCCCCAACCCACAACTATATATCGCTTGGTAACGGGGGCCAGAGCGCAAGACTGTGGCAGCGGTCACGCCCATCAATTATGTCCAAGCATGCCAATGTCCTCCTAGCCATGCTGCATGTGTGAGATCAGAGAGAGGTCAAAGGCCATCAGACGGATACACTCACCCAGGTCAGAAATCTACCCTGAGAATCTCCGAAACGCTGCCATAAGACTAGCTTGAGGGATCCCTATGCGCAAGTACATAGCAAGGCCAGCGATACACGAATCCAGCAGAGCGAATGACCTGGTTCAAGTTGAATCGACTGACTGCTTCTCCGATGTGGCTGCGACGGTAATGAAGGAAGGTCGGAAGAGCCACTATTGATACCGTGTACTTGGGACCTGGGAGTTCTGATTTGAGTTTTGCCAGTACGACTATTTGTTTCTACGAAGAAAGCCTATCACGAGTTAAGTTGTGATCAGCACAGCAGCGCAAAAAAACGCTCACGTCTTGGATTCGAAACGTATGCAGACGACGTCCTGTTTTCTCACCATATCGTACTTCTCGAGGATTTCCAGCGCGCGGCTGAACGAAACGAGATGATGAACAGGCCTTGGCGGGTGCTTCGATCCTCCTGCAAGGGCTTCATGGATGCGCCGTAGCAATTGTATTGAAGCGCGTCAGATAATTTGAGATACGTAGGCTTTCCAGTCGAAGTATAACGCGTACGAGCATCATGGCAGCGTGGACTTTGGGCAGCGAGGCAATTGAAGGGAAAGAGATCTTTCGAGAGCTAAACACTGAATAGACTTGGTTGTGAAACTTTCTTGGGATGGTTTGAGCGAAGGAGTAGAAGCTGACGAGATCGTGATAGCCTGGTAGGCAAGTGAAGAAGGACAAATCTTGGACAAATACAGTGGCGGATCGACTCGGCGTCAGTGAACGGCAAAGCCGGAGATTGTGCCGCACGGTCCGGAGGCCGGACATCCGGGACAGGCACTGAGGCAGTCGATATTCAATCCAGTAGTCTTTACTAGAAAATACTGCAAGCTCGCACACGGTGGCATAATTGTAGAGATTGCCGTAACAAATAATATTCCGGGACAAACTCCGCTATGTGTACTGGATATTAAGATCCTCCGCCAGAATGATTGCAGCTTTCTCAGAGATTGCACAGACAGTCGAGTACGTATTCTGAGGGAGGGGGAACGCATGAGTCTACGCTGACTGTGATTTACATATGAGAGACAACACTCACTGCACCAACGTTTGAAGGTGCGATAGATAGATCTACCAGGTCAAAAAAAGTTAGTACGAGTCAAGGACGAAAGAGTGTCAGTTGCACCTGCGACCTTCAAGCCTGCTACTTCGTACACGTTCAATTGAGGATCCACAACACCGCCCTGTTCACGAGGCATCATTGCGCAAGTCCCAAGCTGTCAATTTGTACGTCCGTGAGTATCGGAGCGGCATGAGGAGAGATGAGCGTACCGAGTGCCAACTAGTAGTGACTGAGAAATTAGTCAGCACGTGCCCTCGTACATATGCGATTGAAGGACTTCACCATTTCGACGAACGAAAGCCCTAATAGCTTCATCATCGTCCTTGGTATACTGGATCCTGGGAGCATCCACGGGAGTGATAGTCGGATCTTCGTTCACTGCAGCTGCGCTACTTGGGTCGAAGGATGGCTGCCCTGATGGAAACTCGCCCCGGTAGCAAGCCATCCGCCTAGCAAATTCTCTAGATCTCTTGTAGCCCCAAACGTGAAGTTCCATGTCGTCCTCGCTACATGAAGTCTTTGAGCTTGGATTGCCAACCAATAAGAGGACGAAATACTTACTGCTCCATGAACCCGCAATCAAAATCAGGTGGTGCGAGAGGATCTTCCCCGGATGCGATATGGATCCGCCCCAAAGACGACGGGTGGTTGAGAAAATATCCTGTACCATAGTATTTACCCTTGGGAGCGGTGAGAAACTGTCCGAAACAACTGCAAGCGCAATATTAAGTGAAGAGATTAATGCTCTCGATACCTAACTCACAAATTGGACGATCCGAACCATATTACGGTTCTATCCGGGTGATCGGCATAATGTGATTTCCACTTTTTCTCAAATTCTGGGCCAATACTTCGGACTTCTTCGTCTGAGACCGGACGTATCTTAGCCGCAGCTTCAATCCCGCTGCAGACCGACAAGTGTCAGCGTCAACATTTGCACACGGTGGGTCCTGACACCGACACAGAACTCACTTGGTAGCCATCATGCCGGTACCATCCTTCAGCCATTGCGCGTGCCATTCTAGCCGCACAATCAGCGTGTTACTCTCTCCATTCACGGTGGGACATACTACTGACTTTCGCGTTCCTCTGTATCACCACGCATAAGAGCGTCCATGGTATCATATTCTTCGCTCGTGCGATAGACTCCAGCAACCAGCTGGTGATCTAGAATGACTCATTAACCGTGGACATAGACTGCGCACGGGCAAGATATCTCACCGTGGTACCGCTCACCAACACCGGGTAAATCAACCAGCTGTTGAACGCCGTTCTGTTTGAGAACAGAGCTCGCACCGATACCAGATCGCTCAAGAATCAGTGGCGATCCCAGCGACCCGGCAGAGATTATGACCCATTTCTTGGCGTATACCTTAATCGTCTCAGGCGACGCGTCAGTATTATATTGAGGATTGGCAATACACTCGAGCCCAACGGCTCGTCCGTCCCTGTCAGCCTCGCATTGAGTCTTGGTAGGTCTAGCACATGAGGATACGCACTGAATGATGACACGTTTGACCAGATGTTCTGTGAGAAAACGAAGGTTAGGGTGCCTTTCCGTGGGGTAGATCAGCTGGTGCGGGACGTCTGAGCGCCGACCTGCTGAGGATATCCATCTGTAAAGCACGCCGGTGAGTGAGGGGGAAAAACGAATGCAGCTCGCACGCGTACTTTGGCCAGCGCTAGAGAGAGAGACAACATTTGTCAGGATGATGAATGCAGCACGATTGCAGCACACGCACCCCATAAGCATTGGCAGGGAACAAGCCACTTCCGGAGGAAGTAATTCGTCGGTCTTTGTCATACTTGGCTGCCAGGTCAAGGAAATCCTGAGAGACTCTTCCAAAGTATCCGCCGTATGAGACCTTGATCGGCCCAGCGGATCCGTAGTTCTCTTTGTCGTGCTCGATCTGAAAACCTTCAGACTAGAGTGCAGGTCATCAGCGGTGTACTGGGAAAGCTCGGTAGATATCATACTTTGATCAGAAGCGGTATGAGATCCTTCGAGCCCCATCCCGGGTTATTGTACTTGGTTTCCCAGTCATCGTACTCCGACGCGCTGGCGCGGTTAAAGAGCGTGACTATAGTGTTGAAGAACGTAAGTCTCAAAAGCTTCGGCGCCGCATCAGACAGATATGGACCCACAGTTCACGCTGGAGCCACCTCCGACGCACTGGCCAGCAGGGACAGCGAGAGGGCGACCCCCGAGGTGCTCGCTGGTTTTGGTCACCACAAATTTCATGGTCTTGCTGCCTGGCATCATATGGCTGAGATACTGAGCTGGTTGGATGTGTGTAAGTCCATTTTCCGTATGGGGGCCAGCTTCCACCAGCAATATCTTCAGAGAAGGGTCAGCAGCTGCAAGCCGACCTGCAATGTAGCAAGCAGCGGCGCCACCTAACAGATCGCAACCATCGTGTCAGCAGAAGATATGTAAAGCTAGAAGCACGTACTCACCACCGGCGAAGACAACGTCAAATTCAGCGTTGTTGTAAGACATCAATAGAAAGAATCTGCAGTGCAAGAATGGACATCATTCGTTTTGAGCTGGTCGTATTATACTCAGACCCTCAAACAGCGCTTGTGTACATACCGTGACTTGTAATCGCGTGCGAGTCCAATGGCTCAGTAAGCTGCAGTAGATTCAAAAGTGACCCTGGGACTTGAGCTTGACAATGAAACCTTTTTGCGCTCTCGGCCATCCAAGAGGTTTCTGCCGAAGATGTCGTTTGATCGCTGTGCTTGTCACGGTAGAAAGTGCAGCTTCCCGCAGCTACGTAAAGTATCAGTTGGTATCGACCGGACCTGAGCAGAATCAGCGGAAGAAACGCACAAGGAAGGACACAAGCTCGTCCGAGTTGAAGGGATTCGCGACTAGGACCATACAACTGAGCGACCTGCTCAATGCTCTCTGAGACACAGCAATATGAGCGGATTTCCGAGGTCTCAAAATTACAGCCCAGAGTGAATGCAGTTGCACTCTAGTACCAAGAGATATCTTGTGCCACGAGTAGAATTCAAACCAATTCTCGAACGCGGGGCGACATCAAACACTGCAGGCATTTAAAGCTCCGTGGGATAACGTGACGGAGAATTTGCTTGATAACCTCCAATGATCTACAGTACCTACGCATAGGCCTGTCACTGCTCTTACCCGGTTCCATCGGGAAATCAGACCATCTTCGGACTGCTCGCCGTCGAATGGCCAGGGAATACCGGCAGTGACGCTGCAGAGAGGGCTGACTGCCTTGTGCGATGTACATGTCCCGGGATTACAGGATCGGGAGTGATCGATCCAAGGTCGGCTGTGTCAAACAAGCCAATGCTTTAGCTCCTTCGCTCGGTGTCTCGTGGGAACCTGATACTCAACAGATCGGTGTTACTGCGGTCCATTTTGACATCGTCCAACAACATGCCCGCGTGTGGACGTGGCGAGTAGCTTCAGACAGCTCTGACCTTGAGGCCCAGTTTGAGTAGTTGGATTCGAACGTCGCAACGAATGGCTCCAATGAGGGTACGACCTGTGCATTGCAGTATCTCAGTCAGTGAAAGACACGAGTACTTGGTACAATGATTTCATGCGCACCTACGGCCTGATAGCCCAACTTGCCACGTGAGCTCACCGTCGAACCACATCATAAGGGTGTTCTATCTGACTGTCTGCGAATGCAGCCTTCACAAAACTTCATTCAAAGAAGGTCCATCTTTGAGAGGAAGTGATGACCTATACGCGATTCTTCGTCGAACACTGCATCGAGCCTGACACCTCTGATCTTGAAAATCGGTGAGATCGACAGCTAAGCGTTTGAAGACTGCTCTGATTCACCGTTAATCCAGCT
This sequence comes from Steccherinum ochraceum, assembly GCA_004332605.1. NCBI lineage: Eukaryota > Fungi > Basidiomycota > Agaricomycetes > Polyporales > Steccherinaceae > Steccherinum > Steccherinum ochraceum. The sequence goes on along the minus strand of RWJN01000127.1, from coordinate 25,815 downwards.
AGACAAGTTCAACAATGACATACCTGTAGTAAAGCCTGTGTCGTCGAGATGAGATTGGAATTGCGAAACTAGTGAGAGTTGAGTGACAGGTCGACCTGAAAGCCGCCGCGACGCCACAGTTTGTAACCCTAACCCGATCATGATAAGATGTGTCCATGTGAAAGATCAGCCAGTTATCAGATAGACCCTTCGGCATTCTTCGGAGCTCTCAGCCTTCCACTGGCTTGTCATGTCCCTCGATGTGCTTGACGACGAGCATTCTCCATTCGTGACAATTCTTTACGCCACAGAAACAGGAACAGCACAAGATGTGGCCGAACGTCTTGCCCACCATTGTCGCCGTCTTCATCTCACCCCCAAGGTCTTCAGCGTCGATGCATATTCACCCGTGAGTCACACATGAATTCTCCTTGTTCTAGTCAGACTGATGAATCGAGATGCAGGAAGATATCATTTCAGAGACGTTCATCATCTTCATCATCTCCACTACGGGGTCAGGCAAAGAACCGCGCTCCTTGACACCACTATGGACGATGCTTCTCCGTTCCGATCTTCCAAACGACCTATTCGAAGATCTCGACTTCGCCGTGTTTGGCCTGGGCGATACCGCGTACGAGAAGTTTTGCTGGCCTGCGAAGCTGCTGTCCCGACGTCTAGTTACCTTGGGTGCTCAAGAAATCTGCGAGAGAGGCGAAGGCGACGATCAGCATCAGCTTGGGTGAGTTCATCGGTCGTGAGAAGGCACGTACGTGTTATGTGAACGTTTTCCTCAGGATCGACGGCGCTTTCGAGCCTTGGAAAGTCAAGCTCTCGGAGGCTTTGCTCCAGATATTCCCTTTACCCCCTGACGTGGAGCCTACAATCTCGGATGAAGCGTTGCCGCCTCCTCGTGTGACCATCGTTCAAGGGGAGAAGGTATCATCAGGCGACTCCTCCAACAGCGCAGTTGATCTCCTCCTCGAGGACAAACGATATCACAACGCAACGCTAGCCCGTTTCGATCGAATCACAGCATCAGACTGGTATCAGGACGTGCGCCATATAGAGTTCGACTTTGGCCAGGACGTGAAGTAAGTAACGCGATCCTGATGCTAGAGTAGTGCTAATTTTGGATCAGATACTCACCGGGAGACGTTGCTGTCATTCACCCTGAGCTCTCAGCAGCACATGTAGACTCGTTTCTGATATCCGTGGGTTATGCCAATACCGCCGACGATCTATTCACAGTAGAACATACCCTTCGTGGTGAGTCAGCTTCTCTGTGTATCGGCTGACTCTGACGGATCTGCTCTGTGTTCCATAGATCAGTCTCTTCCAGATCACATGCCACGTACAGTTACCCTTCGACAGCTTTTTACAAGATACCTGGATATCAGCGCAGTCCCACGTCGTTCATTCTTTGCTCTCCTACGACATTTCGTCTCCGATGAACTCGAGAAGGAGAAGATAGATGAGTTCCTTTCTCCGGAGGGTGCAGTGCGTATATCGTCCTCTTACGTTTCCTCAAATGCCCGTTAATGTGATGTTCTCTCTAGGATCTGCTGTACGAATACACTCAATTAGTCCACCGTTCAATACGTGAAGTGATAGAGGAGTTTCGCAGTGCGAAGATACCGCGCGAATACGTATTTGATCTGTTTCCTCCTCTCAGACCTCGAGAGTTCTCAATTGCGAGCTCCATGCACGTAAGCGAGGTTGCTCAAAGCATATCACGCAAGAAGCTCACTGTGATGTAGAGGTTTCCTCGCAAATTGCAACTATGTATTGCCATCGTCAAGTACCGCACGAAGCTCAAGATACCCAGGCGAGGCGTCGCCACAACATATCTATCTTCTCTTCAGATTGGTTCGCAGTTTCTCTTCTCCCGCAGAGGCAGGTCATTTGACACTTTAGGCTTCCTGCAGGTGACACGATCCCCATCGGAATCAAGAAAGGCGGTTTGATAAATCTACCGGCCGATTTGAATACCCCTATCATCTGTGTGGGACCGGGTACCGGCATCGCACCAGTACGTGCGGTGGTTGAGGAACGCTCCCTCCTCGGCGCAAAAGGTATGTATGACTTATTGAAAGCCATCTGACATATTTCTCATACTTCGTTCGCAGACAGCATTCTGTATCAAGGCTGTCGCTCGGCGCTGAAGGACCAGTACTATAAGGCAGAGTTTGAGAAGGCCGCGGAAGACGGCACCTTGACCTACCGGGTGGCATGTTCACGTGATGGTCCTGAGGGTGTAAAGCGGACGTACGTGCAGGATCTCATCGGTGAAGATGGAGAGAAGATTTGGGACATCGTTGGTAAGAAGCAAGGGTGGCTCTACATTTCTGGGTACGTGCTGTGCTGCGAATATCTTGGTTGCGAACTCATGTGAGAGTACAGATCTTCAAACAAGATGCCAGCTGGAGTCAGAGCTGCTGTCAGGGAGGCTGTCGTCAAGTATGGAGGCAAGACTGAAGAGGACGCCGCTGACTACGTCGCTGCCATGGAGCGAGAAGGGAGACTGATTGAAGACTGTTGGAGTTGAGACCCTCGTTGTCACCACACTTCCTTTGGGTATCACTGCTTAGCTCACGTTACACGAATGGATAGAAATTCCAGGGATCACTTCGTGTCAACCAAAAGTCTGGATTATATGCAGTGTGATGACTCGCTTCACATATAAAGTCTAGTGCGCCGCGTATACATAGTAGAAGCAGCGGAATAAATACTGGCACTCTACTGGGAGAAAATATAACGAACAAACCCCAAAGGTATAGAAGTGAGACATTATTTAAGGTAGTGAAAACGCAACAACACTACGAGGGTATACATAGCTAGTAGTGATCATAGAACACACCCTACTACAAACCAATCTCCTGCAACAACTCTTCGGTAGTCTTCCATAACTCTTCCGAGAGCTCCTGGCTCTCGCCAAGTTTGCCCGGCTTCGAGATCACCGAAGGCGGAAGCAAGTACGCGCCCTTGTACAGCTCGACGTGTTCGCGCACTTCAGGCGCGACCGCCGCAAAGAGGTGAGTGTATACACCCTTGTCGACGGGTGTGGAGAAGTTCGTGAGGATGAACTTGAAGACGTGTCGCGCAACGACATTTCCGAAGGCTTGGGCGGTATTGATTGTGCCGTCTGTCATGATGAGGGAAAGAGTTGGTGAGAACCGAAAGCTGAAGTCGACGTGTATGAGTGGTGAAAGGTCTGACCTGTCCTAACAGTGCCCGGGTGCAAAGAGACAACGACAATCTTGCTGTTCTCTGCGTCGAGTCTGCGCTGTAGAGCCTTGACGAACAAGACATTCGCTAGCTTGGATCGGCCTACAATACGGCATCAATAAGATTGTTCTCAGTGTTTAACTCTACACGACGCACCGTATCGTGCTAGAGCGGGCACCATGGCGTCCAAATGCTCGTCGTTGAAGTCTTCTCGATTCCTGAACCGCACAGTGTCATTAACCTGTCCCATAGCCGCGGAGGCGAGCTGGTACCGGCGAATCACTATCAGTACGCGGCCAACAGAGCGGTTCAGACAATACAGTACTCACGTTCACAATGCGAACGTCCGCATTCGGTTCTTGCGCCGTCTGCTTCAGAAGGGGAAGGAGAGTCGAGGTGAATACGAATGGAGAGAGATGGCTGGAGCTTCAGGTTTAGGCATAGCAGTAATTGGAACCACACAGTAGCGACTCACTTGACGACCATGACGTCCTGGATGTCTGGACGCGCTTTTCAGTGCCAATTCGTGCCAGATCAAGTCGACACCCGCTCACCGTATAGCGTTTTCTTATAATCCACAACACCCCTAGACACTTCACGTGAGTTTCTCGACACAACACATATACCTCAACACACACAGAGCAGCATTGTTCACTGCACCCAAGTAAAGAGCCGGCCGTTAGCTTCTCATATGATGAAAGGAGTTGAGAAAACGTACGCAGTACGTCCAACCTCCCTTCCTTGGACAAAAATCTCTCCGCTGCCTCTTTCGCCAGCTTCGGATCGCTGAGGTCAACGTTGAGGTACTCCACGCTGCCACGCATTTGGTCACCAAGCTCTTCATGCAGCCGCACGATCGCTGCCTTCGCCTTCTCTTCGCTGCGTGCACCAAGGTACACCCTCGCGCCGCCACGAGCGAAGTGCTTCACAGCGGCGTATCCGAGGCCCATACTGTAGAAGTCAAATATTCGTGTCAGCCAACTGGCTCACAAAACAGAGAAAGGGCCAGAAACACGCACTTTGCACCTGTAACGATGATGACCTTTCCTATGAGGTCAGGCATATCCTTCACCACATCCCATTGAGTCGACGACGAAAAGATACCCATTCTGGCCTGCGAGTCCAAAAGCGAATTCGAGAGTTGAAGACACTGACAGTACTGACAGCGAGCAAGAGTGGAGAGTGCAGCAACACTGGCATCCTTGCGGCTGTCTATATGCAGCGCTTGAAAGTGATGGCGGGCCTACTGGGCCGCGGCCTCCTGCCAACGCTGGAATTCGTCAAACTTGCGTAAAATTTGGTAGGTACTATGTTGAACGTTGAACCGGAATAAGATTTGATAGGCTTTGAGGCCGTTTGATGGAGGAACATTGGTAGCAACGTGGCGGCCCCTCGGCTCGACTTCGGCGCTCCGGGTCGGCTTGGCAACTAGTCGCACAGTCGCAGCTGTAGACCGTGGCTCAGAATCGGCTCTTCCTGGTCCAGCTGCTCAACGACGGGCTATGGGCATACTCTAAGCAGAGTACTTCTCTTCTAGCCACCTCGACGCTCTATTCGACAAGAATGATTATGCCCTGGCCAGGTCAGAACGTTTCAAACACCAAGACCAAGTAATCGAGGGTCAACAAAAAGGACCCAGTCCGGAACTTGAAAGAAAGCTAGTGGCACTGCACTGCAGTGGCGAGGCGGCGAGGCCGCATGTACTGGTTCTCTCCTTCTGTGCAGAGCCCGAAACCTCAAGGTAGCCTCAATCTGTGAGGTCTGACTGAGCGTGTATTACTCGACCCGGATAAGTGTACGTACCAGTGTGTATGCATGACCAGGAGACGGTTCGCTGACAGCTATCGGTACGGCAGAAGGTCTGCTGCTGTCTGCAAGAGTAACGAGCGTGCCAGCCTGGCAAGACTACCGTATCGCATAAGGAGGAATGTCTGCAGCCCGCTCTCGATGGCTATGCAACATGGTGCTTCTGACTCCCATGCAGTACGAGGAGATACAGTATGCCACAGTAGCATATTGGCCAAGGGAGGTGTTCGTAACGAGGACGTCGGGCGATCTCTCTGACAATCTCAGTTGCGATGAAGCTGCATGTAAGTCGCGGTGTTTGTCTCGTGCTTTACTATTGGATGACTTTCTCCCTTCAAAGGCATCGTTTTTTGCTGGCCATGGTCGCGCTGTAACAGGCTGCAACTTACGAAAGCCAGCCTTTTGGAAGTATTCTCGAGTATCGGCGGATATTAGCCAATCAAACTGGACAATCCGAGGGTCCTTGTTCCTGAAAGGCGGCCATGCCGCCCCCATTCGTAAGCACTCGCAAGTTGTAATCAGACAACCAGACGCACTTGCAGTCCTGCCATCATCGAGCACCATCGAACAGCCACCTCTACGCGAACACGCTGCAAAAGTGCTCTCGACTATGGCAAGAGCCTCCTAGCGGCTGGCGATAAGTGCTACCTGAGGCCTGAGTCTTGAATGCTCTGCTCTACCACAGTCTACCACAGCATCTCATAGCACCAACATAGCGCTCGCGAGCAAAACATAGCCAAGAGCTGTGTTCTGAAAGCTTGATCGTGATCGATGTATATGAAATACGCGCAATAGAGCCCGCCCCCGAGCTCGGTCGGACCACCGAGGCTTCTCGTTGCATAATGTTGGGCCTTGGCGGCGTCACTTCTTCGCCGGGTCGATCCGTGCTCTGGTCGCGCTGTTGCAGGCCGCTGCAGCCTGGCTGCAGCCTCGCGCAGGGCTTGGTCACCGCTGGTGTAGAATGTGATCTTTAGATCCCGATCATTCGGATCTATGCACTCAGTTTCGCTTCTATAAAGGCGAAGCCATCTACTCGGGTTGATCGTGTCCTATTGCGATTCGATTCCTCTCATTTGATCTACACCATGTCTCAACCAACCGCTGAATTCGACATCATCTTCGCCGGAGGTAAGGATGAAATCCATTTCTTGACAGTTGTAGTGTCCTCGCTAATGTCAGCTCTTCTCTAGGTGGAACAACAGCATGTGTGGCTGCCGGACGTCTCGCTGCAGCGGATCCTTCTCTCAAAATCCTTGTAGTAGAAGCTGGCCCGCACACTCAGGAGGATCCGAAGCATCTAGAGGCTGGACGCTTCTTCCATCTTCTAGTCCCTGGTGGAAAGACTGCCAGATTCAACATCGCTAGCCCTGAGAATACCCCACAAGGTCGCGCTATGGTCGCTACCGCCACTGCTCAATGTTTGGGCGGAGGATCCAGTCTGAACTGTGAGTAAACAACGTCGTTCTATACTGTCCACGCCTGCTAACCTCCATCTTCCAGTCGTGATGTACAATCGGGCTGCTGCGTCAGAATACAACGAATGGGAATCAAAATTCAGCAATCCTGGTTGGGGTTCCAAAGATCTCCTTCCCCTTCTGAAGAAAGTCAGTCGTCCCTACATCCGATCTGACGTATCTCGGAGTTCTGACAACAATCCAGTGTGAGACGTATGAGATCGACCCGAACGCCGAGACTCATGGGTCTTCCGGACCCTTGCACGTGTCGTATGGAGCATCTCCTTCGCAGATTGGCCAGCAATTCCTCGATGTCGCTTCTCAATATGACAAAGACCGCACATTCACCGAAGATTCCAACGACTTGCATACCGTCAATGCATACGCGGTACGTCTTAGTCTCGTCTCGTTTACCGCTGGAATTCATGAGGTTTTCGTCTAGCGATGGCCTAAGTACGTTGACTCATGAAGGGACGATGTATTGAGTCCTTGCTAAAGTGCTACCCCCAGGTTCATTGATGGTAAAACGGGACGCCGTGCGGACACTGCGCACGGCTACATCTACGGGTTGCAAGGCAACAAGAATCTACAAGTCGTCGCCGGAGCCCACGTGAAACGCATCATCATCGAGTACGCAGTCTATCCCTTCTAGCGGCATTCTCTCACACTGATATTCCGGATGCTAGAAACGGTCGAGCTGTTGGCGTCGAATACGTCTCTAATGCGCAGGTCAATCCTGACGCTACCACTGCATCAACGATCGCATATGCCAAGAAGCAGATCGTCGTCTCTGCTGGCTCCTGGGGCTCTCCTGCGATCCTCGAACGATCCGGCGTTGGCTCTGCTGCTGTTCTGGGCAAACTAGGTATCAAACAAGTCGTAGATCTTCCCGGAGTCGGCGAGAGGCTTCAAGGTGAGATCACATTACTCAGACCCTGCGACTGTACTGAGATTCTCAATCCAGACCATTTCTGTTCCATCACGACTCACATTGCAAGTGACGAGTCGGTGACTCTGGACGCTATTGCTCAAGGAAATCCGGCCGAGATCGAGAGTACGTCTCATATTCAGCTTCCCGAACATAATCTTCAACGATACGCACAGAATGGCACAACCAATGGGTCAAAGACGGCACGGGATTGATGGCTGGCAAGTAAGTGACACTGCAGGCAGTATAAATGGCGTAAAGCTAACGACAGCTATAGTGCTATGGATGCTGGAATCAAGTACCGACCGACCGAAACAGAATTGCAGACTATTGGTCCGAAATTCCGAGCAGTTTGGGACTCGCTCTACGCCAACGCCCCTGACAGATCTGTGATGTGGCTCGGTGCCTCCTCAGTGTAAGTTCATATTTTTGCTCTGCGGTGATCACAAATAATCTCACTTTACATATCAGGTGCTTGACCCCCGGCGTCCCGCCCACCCCAGGACAGAAGTACTTCGGTGTCGGATATTTCCTCAATCAACCGAACTTCATTGGAAGCACGCACATCACCTCCGCAGACGACCCGAACGCGCCTTATGACTACAACCCAGGAGATATCGACAAGTAAGCCTGACATTACAATCTTCTCTCGACGCAACTTATCTGCGGTCACAGCGAAGCAGATATGGAGTTCCACGTCTACGCGTACAAACTCTCCCGCGAGTTCGCTAGGCGTATGGCTTGCTTCCGTGGAGAACACCCAGCTCAAGTCCCCGCTTTCCCCGAGGGTAGCGCCGCGTTGTTGAAGGGTGTCACAGCTCCTGTTCCTGCAGACGCGCCCAATGTGCAATACACTGCCGAGGACGACAAGGCCATCAGGGATATGGTGAAGAAATTCTGTACGTTGCTCCACCCTCTTGTATAAACGTCAGACTAATACGGCTCTGTAGCAATGATTGCTAATCACGCTGTACGTGGTCTGTATCCCTGAATTTGTGAACACAGAGCTGACTTTGAGGGCGTCGATTAGGCTGGTACCTGCGCCATGATGGCCCGCGAACAGGGCGGCGTAGTCGACTCGCGCCTGAATGTATATGGCGTGGCTGGCCTCAAGGTCGCAGGTACGCCCGCCTTATTGTCATCTGAAGCTTTCCCTCTGACATCCTTCGGTGTAATTAGATCTCTCTATTTCTCCTGTCATCGTCGGAGCGGTATGTAACAATTCTCATCAGTCAGCGTAACGATCTGCGAAACTGACATATCATCATTCAGAACACCTATTCCACCGCTGTGGTCATCGGCGAGAAAGCTGCTGTCCTCATCGCTGAGGATTTGGGGATTTCCGTAGTGTAATGGACACTCGTCGTCTAAGTGTAACAGCACGAGACGCATCAAAGAACACTGTACGGATCGTGTACACTAATGCATGTAGCAATGACCACGACTATCAATGTATAACTTGTAGATTGAACGATTGGAATAGCAACATCGTTCATTCGTACTGGATGCCGAGATCTTCCGCGAGAATGAGGGTTGCCTTCTCTGCGATTGCACAGACAGTCGAATACGTGTTCTACCCAAGCAAAGGGACGAGTAAACAAAAGGCGTACGGAGAGAAATAAAGGCAGAAAACTCACAGCACCAACATTGGAAGGGGCGATAGACAGGTCTGCGGAGCCGACAGAATGAGCGAAATTGGAAGTAAACATAGGAAAGAGACATCATGTACCTGCAACCTTCAAGCCCTCGACTCCGTACACGTTCAAACGAGAATCCACGACGCCGCCTTGTTCACGTGGCATCATGGCGCAAGTACCGAGCTATATTATTTCACGTTCGTAAGTATCAGAGAGACACGTCACAGAAAGCTGCTCACTGAGTGCCAGCCGCTAGACACTGAGAAGATACTCAGCTCTGTCGTTCAAGGAGGATCGATAACCGTGACTCTACCTATCTTTCGCACAAATATTCTGATTGCTTCTTCATCTGCCTCGGTATACTGAATGTTGGGCGCATCCACGGATACAGGAGATGAATCCTCCTTCAGTACTGCAGCGCTGCTAGGCTCGAAAGCTGGATGTCCGGACGTAAGCTCTCCCCGGTAGCAGGTCATTCGCCTAGCGAGCTCTCTAGTCTTCTTATATCCCCAAACGTGGAGCTCCATATCATCTTCACTAAGTCATCTATGAGTAATATGATCACCGCATAAATCTGACAAACACTCACTTCTCGCAAAATCCGCTGCTAAAGTCGGGAGGGGCGAGAGCATCTTCACCAGAGGTAATGTGAATCCGCCCTATGGATGACGGATGATGGAGGAACCACCCTATGACATAGTAGTTGCCCTTGGGCGCAATGTGCGATTGTCCCAAACAGCTGCAAAATGATGCGCAATTAAGGACGAGTTCGACAGTCTCACAGACGCTTTACTCACAAGTTGCAACAACCAATCCATAGGACGGATCTGTCGGGATGGTCGGCGTAAAAAGATTCCCACTTCTTTTCGAATTCAGGACCGATGCTCCGAACCTCGTCCACTGACACAGGGCGCATTTTCACTGCAGCATCGATACCACTGTGTTCAACGAAAACGAGTGTGATTAGTGGCGTTCTGTTTGACCTCTTCGTACTCACTTCGAAGCCATCATGCCAGTACCATCCTCGAGCCATTGGGCATGCCATTCTGGATAGGCGGTTAGCTCGCGACCCTTTGAAAAGTGTCGCGTTGTATATGACACTGACTGGCTTGCGCTTCCGGTTCGCCACGTACGAGCGAATCCATGGTGTCGTACTCGTCACCCGTGCGATATACTCCCAGGACGAGCTGATGATCTAAGCAGAGCCATGAGCAAGGGACGAAGAAAGTCGGAAGTATATTAATCACCGTGGTAACGTTCTCCAACTGCAGGCAAATCGACGAATTGCTGAACGCCATTCTGCTCAAGCACAGCGGCCGCACCGATACCAGATCGTTCAAGAATCAGTGGAGATCCCAAAGATCCAGCAGACACAACGACTTGTCTCTTGGCGTATACTTTCAGCACTTCAAGCGGCTCTTGAGGATGATATTGGGGATTGAGGAAGCACTCCACTCCGACAGCTCGCCCGTTCCTATCAACATCCAGTTAAAAATCATGTCAAACGGAATGCACGAGGATGCTTACTGAATGATCACCCGTTTCACCAAGTGCTCGGTGAGAAAACGAAGGTTAGGGTGCATTTCCGTAGGGTAGATCAACTGGTGCGGAACGTCTGAGCGTCGACCTGCTGTAGATACCCATCTGGAAGAAACTTCAATGAGTAAGTGAGGAATCGAACAATCTACCGGCTTACTTCGGCCAGCGCTAAGAAAAAAGAGACCAGTCAGCAAGGTGAATGGGCGTCGACTGGTAGAACACATACCCCGTAAGTATTGGCAGTAGACACATCGCTGCCAGAGGAAGTTACCCTGCGATCTTTGTCATATTCGGCCGCTGTGTCAAGGAAATCCTGGGAGACTCTTCCAAAGTATCCGCCGTATGAGACCTTGATAGGTCCAGAAGACCCATAACGATCTTGGTCATGTTCAATCTGGAAGCCTTCAGACTACAACGCATGTTAGAGTCTGAATAGTCCGAGACCAAGCATGCGTCTTGCCTTCATCAGAAGCGGTATGAGGTCTTTCGACCCCCAGCCCGGATTATTGAACTTGTTCTCCCAGTCGTCATACTCTGACGCACTGGCGCGATTGAAGACGGCGACTGTGGAATCAAACTATGTAAGTCCTGCAGAACCTCATGCTGCACCAGACCACAGCAAACCCACAGTTCACGCTGGATCCACCTCCGACGCATTGTCCACTGGGCACAACGAGAGGACGACCACCTAGGTGCTCACTGGGCTGCGAGACGACGAATTTGATCGTCTTACTGCCTGGGACCATATGACTAGGGAATTGCGCTGGCTGTATGTGTGCAAGCCCATTTTCCGTATGAGGGCCGGCTTCAATCACTAGAATCTTCAGCGACGGTTCAGCAGCGGCAAGTCGCCCTGCAATGTAACAAGCAGCTGTTCCACCTGAAAAGCAAGTGGAAAGAAAAGAATCAATAAGTATCAAGGTGTATGACGGTGTAGACAGGCATACCACCGGCGAAAATGATGTCAAATTCTGCGTTATCGTAGGACATGGTGCTTGGGGCGACGAACGAAGCGGGAATGAACATTATTGTCGCTTGAACCCATTCACAATATATATCCAGATCTCCGTAGCGGCGCCTGTCAGAGCACTGCTCGGGTTTCCTTCCTCATACCCCTTGTTTGACGAAGTGCAGTGCTATACAAGTGCTATATGCGAACAATTGCATGCTGTTACTTTATGAAGTCAGCAAATCCTGCTCCAATCAGTGATACAATTACGCACGACGATGAACCTGGTTCGATTTGTGGGCTTGCAGGCCCTAGATACGCCAACCTGGCACCGTACGTCAAGATAAGCTGGCTCACGCGCAGTAACGGTCCCTTCTTTCGACTCACATTATGGACCGAGTGAGAACGTACCTGGAACGTACCAGACAACACGAGCAGGCTTCGAGCAGGATTCAATCTAATTCTCTACGGAGAGCGCCGGGAAGGAACCAAACGTGACTGCCACCGTTGGATTAAGCCGAAGGTCATGGTGAAGATTTCGGCACCGCGAACCAGTCAATGGCACCATGTATGAGTTTGTATGCCTTAAAGCAGATTGAAGCCCGTCGGCGAGCAGCCGTTCTTTTGGATCATGGTTGCTACCTCTTGAAAGATGGGGAGCACTCGATCTCAACACGAACATGTTACCGGAGGACTGGAATGTTCTCAGGATATCTGCTTGAACATCGAACGTGAAGATTACATGAATACTCACCCACTGATGACCTCTTCCTGTACTATTTTCGTCCTGAAAGCCACAGAAAACGTCTAAGGGACGAAACTCTCTTTCCGACCATGAAACCACATAGTAATACCAGTGACGTGGAAATCAAGGCTTGATGAGAAGTTGGTCGCGAGGTGAGAGCTTCCCTAGAGCTCCATCCCCCTTGGACTGTAGCACTGCGGTCAGCACTTCTGAGTACTTCAGCATAAAATAGCACACACACCCTGTACATCAGTCGGCTTGAACCCACCAGCCGTCGGGCAGCTCGATCGAACTCTGAGGCTCAAAAGGTTCACAACTCCAACTTGAACATAATTGCTTGCAACTCGAAGACCCTATCTTTCAGAGTCGCCCGTCGAATGACCGAAGGTGAATACCATTTTCGACGTGATACACCGCGATGCATAGTCCCGGAAGATGATGACGACAGGCAAAATGAGAGGGAAGACACCGAGAGGCCAATGGTGATCGCGTGAATATGTGGTCTGCCCGATAAGGCAATGGCCTCCCGATGAGATCTAAGATCTGAGCTGCGTTGTCTGCAGCGGCATGTTTGTTTCGCGCACGTCACTATGCGTATCTATCTGCATACTTTCGCACTGTGTCTGAAGATACTTAAGCCAGTGTTATTGGAGCATAGAGCCATAAATGAGTTCAATGATATAGCGATACATCACATATATCGCAACTGCCTAGCAAAGGAACCTCTCTACCTAGCTCTCAATGCGTGACCTGCAGCTACAGCGTACAGATGCTCTTTGTCGCCGCTCTCGTCTACTAAAGAGCGTAATGTACCCTTCTCGTCTTTCAAAAGATCGTGAGGTTTGCCGAATTCGACCTAACGCCATCGTTAGTGGCCTGCTCAAGGGGAAGGAGTAGCTACTCACAATCTGGCCTGCATCCAGAACCATGATTTTGTCTGCATCCATGACCGTCTGCAGACGATGCGCTACAGTGAGCAGCGTTACGTCCTTGTCCAGCTCGTTCCTTAAGGACGCCTGGATGACGCTATCTGTCTCATAATCTGAGTTCATCTCGTCAGCAAAATCCGTGTCATGAGGCACCATAGTGACCTACCGATAGCAGAAGTCGCTTCGTCCAAAATCAACAACTTGCTCCTTCTCACAAGTGCTCTCGCAAGCGCTAAGATCTGCCGCTGTCCAACAGATAGGTTACCGCCGCCGCTCGAAATGGGACTGTCCAACGTGATTCGACTATCACCTTGATCCTTCTGCAACGAGAACAAACCGGCGGCGTGAAGAGCGTCGTTGAGCAATGCGTCGTCGTATTGATCGAAGGGATCAAGGTTCTGGCGGAGGCTGCCACTGAGCAATTCGGGGACTTGTGGGATGATGGTGATGTTGGAACGAAGTGCGTCCAGATTGAGTGCGTTGGTGTCGAGGCCGTCGAAAGTGACGCTGCCTTCGGTGAAGATGCAGCGGAGAAGGGAGAGTGTCAATGAACTTTTTCCGCTACCAGTGCGACCAACTGCGAGGGAAAATTGAATGATCAGATGGGTGAAGACTGAGACGAAGGACGACAGACGATTCACCAATGCCGACACGTTCTCCGGAATCAATCGTGAAGCTGATGTCCTTGAGGACCTTGGGACCATCCAGCGAGTAACGAGCAGACAGCTTCTCGACATTCAACTTACCACTGGATGGCCAATACGCAGGTGGAACACCCTCTGGAGATGACTTGGGCTCTTGCTCGATGACGAGGTATTGCTCGATACGTTCTAAACTGTTCCCGTTGACTTCAAATCGATTGAGCAGTCGGATCCACCACAAGATCAAGTTGCTGAATCCAACGGCCATGTTCATGGCAAAACCGGTGTTAGAGGCGTCGACGCCGGTGCCATACAAGAGCCATCCGGCGATAGCAGCTGCGAAAAGACCCCCGAGGAACTCGATACGGATGCACACCCATCTGTTCAAGTTGTAGAACGTCCTGGCGGCCGAGGTGAACCGGTCAATGTGCTCAAATGAGCGTGTCTTGAAACTCCCTTGGACACCATAGGCACGAATGGAAACTATGGAACGGAAAATGAAGATGAGAATTCAGAAGTAGTACAAAAAGAATGTAGACGGAGGCTTACTGAGTCCACTCATAGCAGCGCCGAAGTGACTGAGAACAGGTGCACGAGCGTTGCTCATTTCTCGCTTGATGGAAAGCTGGCTTCTCATATAGATCTGTCCACACCAGCCACCAAGGATGGTCACGAGAAGACCGGGAATGAGGAACACTGGGGATACGAGAACGACTGACAAGAGTTTGATGATAACAAGAGAGGTAAGTTCGCAAACATCGGTAAAGTGTTGACCCATGGGTCCATCGACTATGAGGGACATCAGTGAACAATGACGCGCATTGCCAATTATTATTGTAACATACTAGCTTGCATATCCTGAGTACATCTTGTGATGACACGAGAAATGGGGGTGGTGTCGAGCCATCTGTGTGAACAGATGTGAGCACTGTACGTAGAGGAAAGTCGGCAATCGTACCTCAACGTTGTCCCCAGCACAGTTCCTACCAGCTGCTTATGTATAGTGCGACAAGCTCTCAAGCACCCGTAGATAAATACAGATACTCCAACAAAGTAGACCACGACAGAGAGGCATGTCAAGAGCGAGTATACCGCAAGATGGCTGTAAACATCATTCAGAGCGAACGCATACCGAGAACTGCTGTAATACTGACTAGGGCGCGGAAACCTCGGACGGATGATCGACCAGCTCGTACAGGTGAGCCCAGTACCCGAGGTACCAAGTACTATATATCTCGAGGGCCGGGAGGACCAGTACAGCAGCAAGGAAACTGCACCAAAACGCAATAACGTGATCACCACCCATATTGCCGAACCACATCTTAACTGCAACATTCATGTGAGCTATATTCAAGGAGAATTCAGATGAAGCTTACGTGCGACCCAACCAACATGACCTTCAGAGATCTCCTCAGCGACGATGAGTTTACCGTCCGTCGGATTGCTGGTTTCAGGAGCCGTGGGCTCAACAGCATCAACTTCGTGCACTATCTTCTCGATCTGCATTGTCTCTTCGTTGAGTTCCTTCGACAAGTTCGTGTCCATCTCCAAAGCGTTGGAAAGAGAGCCCTGGCTCAGAATGCGTCCGTTGGTACCCATGGAGATGATGAAGTCGGCAATGGAGCTAGTCATCGCCACGTTATGAGTAACGAGGAGGACTGTCCGACCTCGTATGAGATCCCCTTGGAAGCACTTGTCGACGATCCATTTAGCGGTGTGGACATCAAGAGCGGCGAGGACGTCGTCCAACAAAAGGATTTCGGCTTTGGAGTAGACCGCACGAGCAAGCGTGATGCGTGCCTATCAAAAATATGAGGATTCTGAGGAAGTTATGCATGGTAATATTGTACCTTCTGGCCACCGCTGTCGGAGTAGTTCGTGTCAGTAGGTGTAAAGCCGTGATGTTGGTGACAAATACCTTAATGTGAGACCTTTTTCGCCAACTTCGGTCTGATCACCAGCCTCAAACAGCATCAAGTCTCGCTTCAATCCGCATTGTTCAATAACTTTGTTGTAGCGTTCTTCGTCATATGGCGAGCCGAACAGGATGTTATCTTTAATCGTCTCGTTCAGCACCCAAGACTCCTGCGACGCATACGCAACACCTCCGTATCGAGGAAGGTTGAAGTACGACGTAGGACCAGACGGGAGGTAGTGCATTTCACCTACAAACGATGTCAATACCCTCAGCTCAGAAGCAACCGAATTACGACGAACCAAGGAGTGCCATCAACAATGAGGTCTTCCCGGTACCAGTAGCACCAACAATCAAATTCATGTGCCCCCTCTTGAAGGTCAGTTCGTCGTCAATCCTGAGCATGAAGTTACGACGACTCGACCCAGGGGTCCAAGTACCACCATTCTCGCTCGTCCATGTGAAAGATACGTCGCGGAAACCAATGATGCTAGGGTCAGGAACGACGGCCTCGAGAGAGAGTTGATCTGCGCTTTCGGGCTTCTCTGCGAACTCGTCGAGAAGCTCGGTCTGTATACATGGACAACTAGGTCAAGGTGAGGCGATAGATAGAAGAGGAACGTGATGCTTTACATTGTGTAGGAAGTCGTTGACACGGTCCAAAGAGACGCGAGCTGCGTAGTGATGTCAGTCGGACGCATTTGCAAGTAGACAGATATCGCGGTCTCACCTTGGATGAGATCCGGCAACATTCCGAAGATGGTGTGCAGTTGATCCCTCAGGAGATCGAAGACTACAGTCGGATATAAGCGAAAGCTACAACGACTTGAAGAGACTTCTATTCACCGACCATGGAGGAGAAGACCACCGACGCTACGAAGGATTAGTAACGCTAAGTATGCCAACAGATATTGAACCTTACCTGTCAATGTCTGCTTCATTGCGAGGGTCTAAAGAGAGATCAGGACGGTCTCCTCGTATCAATTCGACCGACTTACATAGAGAGAAAATGTGACCACTGTCGTGACGCAAGGTAAGAAGAAACTAGAGTCTTGTCAGTACCGTCGTTGAACCCACTGCACTAGAATTACAGACTTCATGACACCGTTGGCCAATTCGAGCAGCTTGAAGCGTCGAATATATACAAGCTCCTCCTCCCGCTTTTCCGCAATCTGGTCGTTGACCTTGGGCTCCCAGCCGAAAAGCTTGATCATACGGATGACGTTCATGACTGGATGAAGAAAATTCAGCCATACAGTATTATCATGCTGACGATTTGTTCACCCACTTTCGGTCACAGATTGTACACGCGCATCAGTCTATGATCTATATTAGCTTACTACCACAATGAAGCTGTCACGCGCATGCTTACCTTCTTCATCTTTTCCACTTGAGTCTTCTGAATCCGGCTCGCGATAAGCCCCGGTATAGGGAACATCAACGCAGTAACACCCAATCCAACGAACGCACTGGTTGCACTGATGAGAAAGACTCCGATCGGGCGAAGCTCAGACGTACCTCCAACCGAGAACTTGGTATAAGAAGACAACACAAAACGTGAGCTGGACGGGAATGTACAAGACTTGGACATGTCAGCACTGAGACAACTACCAACAGGACAGAAACTACTCACCAACGAACAAGAAATCACGTCCGTTCACTAAGGACTCCATATCAGTCGTGGCCAAGTTATTCAACTTGCCCGCGAGGTTCGTCTTCTCTTCTGAATCTTCCTTCTCCTTATCGACCTTCGTAGCCGTGCTGAACAATGAAGCAGCTGAGGGATCTCTCTGCTTGCTTTTCGCGGTGTTGTAGACGTTTCTGGCTGCTTCCTCACCGCCGTCGTTGGAGTTCGATCCCTCTGCGATGGACGTGGTGTCCGGAGTGGGTGCTTCTGTGGACATAGAGGTAGAGGCGGACGTGTCGTTCTGGGCGTCAGCTTTAACGCGGATGCGGAGGGCGTGGTCGAAGAGAAGTTGAGTCAGGATACCCTGTGCCCTGACCATCACCCCAGTCTGCAAAGATGACGTGTAAGTAGAAGATCTACGACATTAATGGAGAATTCACGTACTGCTACGAACATGTACCACTGCATGGCGATCGACCCTAGAGCGGGACCCAAGAAAAGCCAAAGGATCCAGAACCAAGGGCGGACGACAGCATCTTTGCCACCGGTCTCCATGTAACTGCGAGAGAATTGGTAAACGAGTAGCATGGCGAGCATCAGCAACGCAGCTCACTTCAGTAGTCGATTGATGCCCAACGGACTTGCAAAGGTAGCCAAGATTCGGGAAAACAGCAAGAGAGCGAGTGATACATACTCCCAACCTATGTGAGCGTGTTAAGTTGTGTGTATACAGATTTCGCGCATGGTATGCTCACGGAAGACAGTCATGAGCCCGAAGAAAAGGTGTCGCTTCTTGCCCACGAGGAATGGATCCAAATGCTGAAGGAACCGGGTGAACATATTGCATGAGATTGCGTGAAGCAATAAGATTCACCTTGAAGCTCCTCTTGACCAGGTTTCTGGCACGATCATAGTCTGACAGAGATGGCAGCTGGTCCAGGGACAAGTGGGGAATGCGGTATGCCAGGAAAATAAGAGGATCCAAGAAACTGTAAACCCACAGCGACCATACAGATGCCGTCTGTTCGGGGTTAGGCACTGGGGCCGGGTCCTGTGAGTCAAATATTAAAGATTATTAGAACAGCTACGAGAAAAGAAAAAGCATGTTTGTCGCACTTTGGGATCGTAGGGAATGTACTGGCGAGGCACGAAAAGCGGCACGAGAACCGTAGCGAACGCCAACACGCCAATCTCAGCCCACAGCAAAGCAGTACCATCGAGATCGATGGGAGAGAGGGTGAACGTTGCGAGAGGCCAGAGATTCCGATAGCCCATGGTAGCGAAAGCACCGAAGAGGACAAATATGAGATGCTTGACGCTACTTTGTGCACGAGCAGGTGCCGTCATTACGGTGCCAAAAGCGAGGAGGGTCGCATAGGCCTGATGTACCTCTAATCAGTAGGTGAGATGGGGAGTTGGTAAGGAGGTGCGCGTACATAAGTGACAGTAATCCCAGTCCGAAGCAAGCTCGCATTCTCTCCCAGCTTCTCGTACCAGTGTTCATCTCGAGCGAGAGAGACTGCGGACAGAGTGAGCAGAACAGCGCAAGCTAGAGCGCGCGCTACTCTGAAAGAGAAAATTGAGACGCCACCGAGCGACTGGACATGATCCTGAGGCTCCGGCGCAGCATCTTCGGTATCATCTCCGTTCATCTCTGAATTCCCATTTGGTTTTGTGGACGATGTGTGAAGACGAGCAATGCTGTGGATCAGGCCGCGTGCAACTATCCAGAGGCAAGATAGAGCGACAGCGACCAAAGGGACATAACAAACTTCGGATGCGTAGGGGACTGTCTCAAACGGCGTGGTGGACGAGCTGCAGCGCAAATGTTTCAGGCAATGAATGCGGAGGAAAAGATAAGGCGACGAACTTTGGGGCATGCGAATGTCGGACGGATGCAAGGTAGCTGTTTTGCAGAACGACTTGCTGAGGGCCGAACCACGACCAGAGGAGATCCCCCGGCGAGAGCAAGAGCATGACGGCCAACGTTCGACACAGCTTGAGAGACTGCGCGGACGAAGGTGGAAGAAGAAAACTCGAAAGTTATACCCGGAGCAAAGGACAGATGGAGGGACGCGTAATTTCAAGTCTGAAGAAGAAGAAGCTGAGATCAAGGGACGAGTCAAGGGGGCGTAGACCGTACGTGGGTGCTGTTTCTACGGGTCCGCAGGTCACGTCGCGATATTGACGCGTTTTGAACGATGACGAGGTAGATATCTGATTGCAAAGTACGCTAGAGAGGCGGCTATAAAGTGAGTAAAGTCGTATTTTGCCGTCGTGGCAACAGACGTACAGTACTGGTTCTGTGGTTTCATTGTGCTCCAGGCAGAGACACCGTCGTTTTATAGGCCATAAGAGAGAAATGGTGGAGATATGCAAATGCATTTCTGGGTTTGACCGGTGAAGACAACAGCACAGAAAGGACGGAAATAGAACACTGGAAGAAGATGATAACGGCGGTAAGAAAGAAAGATGATCACAATATTTAAGCGGTGATGTGATGCTCATCACGTGCTGTCGCGACCTTTGTGACGCGGTCACGCGTCGCGTTGGGCGCTCCCGTAAGACTTAGCCGCCGTCGCGTGGCTGCGTCCCGCCCGTCTCTCCTTTTTTCTTTCGTCCATCACCTCCATTCGTCCGTCGACCCTCTGTGGTTCCCCATGTTAAGCCAGAAAGTCTGAAGAAGAGTTCCCGTCAATCAGTGAGTATTATCGCTTCGTTTTGACTCGAAATTGGCTGTTGCTAAGGAGACATGTCCTTAGCTCCTTTGGCCAAGCTTCAAGTATTCACGCTCGCAATGGCTGGAACAGCCGATATCGTCGATATATCACCAACACGCCCCATCCGCGCACTTCCGCGCGCAGGTCCTTCAGCACGCAAGCGCAGAGCACTCCCGGCGACCGAGAGTGTCATCGAGATCACCGACTCGGAAGATGAAGACGCTCCTGGACCGAGCACCGCAAAGCGGGGTGGATTGTCGTTGAGGACGTCCTCGAGTATCATGGAGATCGATGCGGAGACTTTTCACTTCTCGCAGTCGCAGAACCTGAGTGGGAGCAGGAGTAGCCAGAGTCCGAAGAAAGCGAGTCATGCTCCGTTGGCCCGGAACGTCCACGCGCCTGCCTCACCCGTCGCAGGTCCTTCAAGCACTCACGCCGTCCGACGGTTACTGGCCGAATCATCCGGTCATGCAAACCATATAAGACAGGATTCCTTGGCCTCTATATCCCACGCATCGTCCCCGCCACCTTCTCAGACACCCAGTCTCATCATTCAGCCTGAACCCGTTCTTGCACCCGCACCTCCACCGCGACTCCCCACACCACCACCATTCGAACCACCAGAAGACCCGCTGAGCATGTTCGTTGCGCAAGTACTCGAGATCATTCCAGACGTCGAGCCCGATCACGTCCTCTCGCTCGTCACCCTGCACTACGAGGAGTACAAAGACAAAGTCGTAGAACCGGTGTTACACGCCCTGTTTGAAGATCCAAACTACCCGAAATTGGACAAGAAAGGGAAACGAAAGCGCATAGAGCCAGAGGAGAGAGGAGAGGAGTCGAGTAGCGTCGCAAAGAGGAGAGTCTCTGAAGCGCCGGTCGCGCTCCCTGTTCTAGAGCTGGACTATGCAGATGAGAGAAGACCACACCCTCCTGGACCGTACTACGACGAACTATCTATCGTGCGTGCTTCACTTGTGTTCTCTACCGAAACAAGATTTGACTCGTACCATGCACTATTCTAGTCTCGTCTATCTCTCGTCTTCCCTCGTGTCCCGGTCACCCACATCCGCCGTGAATACAAGCGTCACCACTCACTATATGCCCCTACATTTCTATCAATCTCCGCAGAACTCGCTTCCGGAAATCTCGCACACAGGCCGTTGGCGGGTGCCCGGAATGAAGCGGCGATCAAGGGGAAAGGTGTTCAACGCGAAGATGCCGATCTAGAGCTAGAAGTGGCGTGGCTGTTGAGGAGGCAAGCTAGACAAGATGAGGAGATTGCTAGGGATCTAGTTGGTGCAGAAGCTGGGACTGCTGGTGGTGGAGAAGGTGGGGCCGATATTGAATGCGGATGTTGTTTCACCGAGAACCTTTTCGTATGTCTCTTCGTGCAAATCACCAAAGCGCATCTCCTGATCTCCTCTGCGCTTTCCTCCAGGCGGACATGACTCAATGCCCTGACGGACACCTCTTCTGCAAAGATTGCGTCACCGCTTACGCTTCGACTCAACTCGGCTCTCAAGACTCCAACCTCGTATGCATGGATCAATCTGACTGCAAACTGCCTTTCTCCGAGTCTGAGCTCAGGCGCTTACTTACCCCTAAGCTCATGGCGTTGTACGAACGCATCAAGCAACGGAAGGAGATCGAAGCAGCAGGTCTGGAAGGGCTGGAGGAGTGCCCGTTCTGCGAATACAAAGTGGTCATTGAGAACGAGCATGAGAGGCTGTTTAGGTGTGAGAACGCCGACTGCGGTGCGGTGAGCTGTCGAGCGTGTAAGAAGCCAGTGCGTATAATGTTCTTCTCTGAGGTGATGGACTCAGGTTGCTGACATCGCGCTTCGCTTCGTAGGATCATCTGCCGAAGAGCTGCAAAGGTACGCAATCTGTTTTGCGGTCTTGTGCCTCTATTGACGCGTCATCGTTGCAATACAGAGGTTCAAGACGACAAGAAACTTGATGCTCGACACGCCATCGAAGAAGCCATGAGTGGGTCCATTGTCCTTCATCGCACTTCTTGTATTCATTGTCACGCTTCTCCAGCCGCCGCCCTAATGCGTAACTGTCCCAGCTGTGGTAAAGGTACGCGTGCAGCGCACCATATCATTCTTTGTACATTGTTTGTTCATGATGGCTTCACCCAATAGGATTCCTCAAGGAATCAGGGGTATGTTTTTCGTCGGTTTGAGCCTCGTTCCACATGTATCTGACGTTAGCTTCCTTCCAGTGCAACAAGATGACGTGCCCGAACTGCCGTACTTTATCGTGCTACGTTTGCCGGAAAGTCATTACTGGGTATGACCATTTCAATCAGGTGAGTCGCTGTGTCACTTCTCTTATGCAGTAGCTCACAATCTTCTCTCAGAAACCACCATACGACCGACCGGCCGACAACTCGAAGTGCCCGCTATGGGATCAAGTCGAGCAACGACACGTCGATGAGGTACGTACTCTCTACATATCATTTATCGGACTCCTTTGCTTACGTAGTGCACCATCTGGCAGGTCACGGCGGCTCGGAAGAGAGCGGTCGAAGAATATAAACGCCTGCATCCGGAGGTAGACGAGAAAGACATCCAGGTGGACCTACCCGATGCACCTCCAGCGGCTCCCGGCGCTCCCGTAGCAGGGCGAGCCCAGGCGTATGTCGTGCACGCGCACGCACATGCGCGTGCTCATCATGCTCACGTCCCGGTTGCCGTCCCACTCCCCGTCATTCGGCCGATGATTCACCACCATCCAGTCCCAGACATACATGCTGCACGCCCAGTCGCGCCTCTCCCCGCACGTGCACCTGCAGCTCCCGGCTACGTTTTCCACCTGCCGCCAGCAATGCCGGCCATGCCTCCAATCCCACCTATGCCAGACATGCAAGTGGAGATGGACGGCCTCATGCAGGCGAACATGCGGTTGCAGGATGCGTTGCAGCGGGTTCGGGCGCGAGTGCCGCAACCACCTGCGCTGCAGCCTCATCCACGAGCAGCTGAGTTGATGGAGAGAGCGAGAGAGGCGGAAAGGGAGAGGATGAGAGAGGCGGCGAGACAGTTGGCAAGGGCGAAGTTGAGGGCGCGTGCGGGAGGTTCGAGGAGGTAGAGGAGGTAGAGGGGCGTGGCGTGTGGCGTGTGTGTTGAGAAGCGGAGGTAAAGTCGAATTTGAAGATGTTTCGTGAGTGTGGCGTATACAAACTATTCTCCTATCGACCCGCTGAAATCTTACTCTATTGTAGTTGTGTACCTATCATCCGTATGTTCCCTCGTAATGCTACTATGTATACCTTCATAAACAGTATATATTCATTCAGCCGCATTCAGGTTGCCACCCATACTCCAATGTTTGACCACCATATCCTC
Organism: Steccherinum ochraceum; assembly: GCA_004332605.1. Classification (NCBI taxonomy): domain Eukaryota; kingdom Fungi; phylum Basidiomycota; class Agaricomycetes; order Polyporales; family Steccherinaceae; genus Steccherinum; species Steccherinum ochraceum. The sequence continues at coordinate 2,369 of RWJN01000127.1, read as the reverse complement.
AACAACTCTGCGAATATCTGACGATAGCACATGTCGAAAGATGGCAGAGATGGTGGAGAAAACGAGGGATGTCTTGAGTAAATGTGTGCCGGCATGCAGAGTGCCCCAAATTCCTGCTAAAGAAAATCTCCTCGGCAAATTGCCGGCATCAGAGACGCTGCCCCCATTAGGAAGGAGAGTAGCCATATGTGGAAGAAAGTAAGTTGGAGAGATGATCTGGCACTGCCACGTCGGTCGAAAATGTCGAGAACTGTCGCCGTCGCCGTCGACGTCGACGAAGATCTAGGTTCGGCATCGATTCCGACGGCGACGACTCGCCCGAGCGCGAACACGACCGCTTCTTCTCAACTTCCTCCTCTTCTTTCTTTTCAACCACCATCTTCCCCTCCCTCCGCCAACCCAGGACCCTCTAGCCAGGCTCCTGGACCCTCTACGCCTCTCAAGCGCGTATTATCTTCCTAACGCCCGCTCTTCTTCGTCGTAACGTTACTATACACCCCGGTCTATCCTCGCCGTTGACCTGCTTGTGGAAGGCCGTTTCAGTCTTTACGCACAACCCATTGCCCCTCGTCACTCCTTAAGTCCTCCTTCGACCCCGCTACTTCGTCGTCAACCATGTTGGCCAACTCCCTCTTGGCCGCCGCTCTTCTCATCTCGCCGGCTTTCGCCGCCACCGCTGAGCAATGGCGCAACCGAACCATCTACCAGGTGGATTTCTGCGACTTAGTTGAACTCTGAGAATTTGTCCGCTGACAAACCCTGCAGCTCGTCGTCGACCGTTTCGCCACCGCTGATGGCTCAAGCCCACCTTGTAACACTGGAGACCGAGTATACTGTGGAGGAACCTGGAAGGGTGTCGTCAACAAGCTCGATTACATCCAGAACATGGGTTTCGACGCCATCTGGATCTCGCCCATCGTCGCGAACGTTGAGGGCAACACGAGTTATGGGGAAGCATTCCACGGGTGAGTCTTTGCTGTGCCTATCGTATTGCACTGTTCGTCGTGTTGTCCTCGTTGCCATCTGTCGTCTGCCACAAACAGAGGCCGACGTGATAGTTGGCGGTAGTTGGCGGGCGGCCGAGTCCGACAATGTCGGAATACGCGCCCGACGTGCCGCCACCAGGACCCCCGGAACCGCTATCGAGAGTGGTCGAGAGTCGAGCTTTCTTTTCACGTGCCTACTACTCTTCCTCAGACCACATCTTTGGTCTGGTGAGAAAGTACGATATGGCAGCAAAAGCCAAGCAAAAGCTACAAATATGTAGCACGTGTGGAAGTGGCGAGCAGCGCTTGGGAACCAATTGAGAAGTCAAAATACTGACACCGAACTTGCCGCAGATACTGGACAGAGAACATCGACGCGCTCAACTCCCACTTTGGTAGTGCCGATGATCTCAACGCCCTCTCCGCCGCGTTGCACAAGCGCAACATGTACCTCATGGTCGACGTCGTGGTCAACCACGTCGCCTCTCCCACCAACCCGCCAGACTTCTCCAAAATCACGCCGTTCAATACACAGTCGCAATTCCACGCGGAGAACTTCATCCAGGCGGGCGACTACTTCAGCAACCAGACCGCTGTCGAGCAGGGTTGGCTGGGAGACACCAACCTGCCGCTTCCGGATATCAACACGGAGGACCCGAACATTGTTTCGATGTACAACAACTGGATTTCGGGGCTGGTGAAGAACTACACCGTCGATGGTGTCCGTATCGACACTGTGAAGCACGTCAGACAAGATTTCTGGCCCGACTTCGCGAAGTCCGCTGGTGTGTACACGGTGGGTGAAGTGTTGGACAACCGGACTAGCTACCTTGCGCCCTACACCAGTGAGTGTCACATTTGCTTTCTCCTGGCGCCGAGTGCTCACAGTTCTTTGCGATGCAGAGGTCTTGGATGCCGTCTTGGACTACTCCACCTACTACTCGTTGTACCCTGCGTTCACCTCCACCTCTGGTAACCTCTCGGCTGTCGCGGATGTCGTGCAGCAAGCACAGTCCACGTTCAACAACGGCGAGTTCTTCTCCGGCTCATTCGTCGAGAACCACGACAACCCCCGTATCCAGTCTGCGACCCAGGATCAAGCAGTAAGTGGCTTCAAATTGCGCCCTCTGAACCCGAGACTGACGTAACTCGTAGCTCGTCACGAACGCGATGACATGGCCTTTCATCCAAGACGGTATCCCCATCATGTACTACGGACAAGAGCAGGGCTACACCGGTGGCAACGATCCCGCCAACCGTGAAGCGTGAGTTCCTCGATCTCACCGAGCAGATTCCGCGTTTACTGACTTCCCTCCAGTCTCTGGCTCTCTGGCTATCCCGTTGACAAGCCCCTCGTCAAGCACGTCACGAAGCTCAACGCCG